>JAZHYW010031931.1:15000-220114 GCA_037355805.1 Ixodes ricinus | reverse complement strand
ACAATCGTGGCCCCTTGCCCTCCTCTAGTAGACGAAAGCTAGGGTTGCTAAAAAAATGTGCGGCATTTACGGACGCTCTTGATTGGCATTGTGCAGTTCAGAATTAGATTTTCTTCTTTGAACAAAGACTTCGGCGCACAAATCCCTATCAGGTCAAAACCCAGATTTCATCCTGAAGACTCCAGCGCCCCCGGAGCTTTTGTTGAAAGTTGAACCGACCTTGGAGACAAGCTGAAAACTGCGAAAGGAAATGGTCATATGGTCAGGAATGAGTCTCACCCCCCCCCCCCAGACCCCTCCAAGCGCCCTCGAAAATACTGACCTATTTGAATTAATACTGACTTTTTCTTTTTCTGCTGACTATAAACGACACGGAAAAATCCGACAAACTTACCAACAAGCTTCGCTTTAGGAGGTTCGAACAATTGCATTCGTTTGTTTAAAGCTTTCCGCCTGTCACCTTACGGGAATGCTTTACGCTATATGCCGATCGGTAACTCCTGTTGTGATAAAAATCGTGGTCCACTACCGACTGCTGTACCTGCCAAACTGTGGGTCCGACAGATCCAGTGGGGGGTCGCAAAGCAATTGCTGTTATCAGATTTTTTTATAGATTTAAGTTTAGTCATCTTCAGCATACATATTATTATGTGGACTGCTACTAGTACTCATCATTGTAACTGACTCTTGTAGCCTCGTGAAAAGACCGAGGGGGGTCGTGACGCGATATTTAATATTTGGGGGGGGGGGGAGGAGGTCTCCGGGTTGCGGAGTTTGGTAAGCTCTGAAATAGGCAATAAATTCCTTTATAACCTAGCGACAATAAATGAAAAGGTCAAGGAGGATCGATATTATAATTATTATTCGTGCAGAGGGAGGTGAAGAACGCGCTTGAAGTTGCTACATGCGCGCTGTTTTGTCGCTGTGCTGTTTTGACGCCGTGCTGTTTTGGCACGTGCTTTTCTGTCGCTGTGCCGTTTTGACGCTGCGCTGTTTTGTCGCGTGCTATTTTGACGCGTGCTGTTTTGTCGCCGTGCTGTTTTGACGCTGTGCTGTTTTGACGCGTGCTGTTTTGACCGTGCTGTTTTGTCGCGTGCTGTTTTGTCGTGTGCTGTTCTGTCGCGTTCCCGGTCAAATGTACATTTGCTCGATTCGGAAAAAAAGAAAAAAGAACACACTCCTGAGACAGATATACATCTAGTGATGGATGCTATCCCAAGAAGCGAACGCTCACAATGGAACGTTTTCGATGATTAAACGTATTGTTCGGAACATGGCATCCGCACATTTACTCTTAATTTACACTGGCGGGTTAAGTTACAACATTACGTCTAAAGTTGAGCCCACTCATGCCAGCAAAAAAACAGTACGAAGAAAGCACTCTTTCTAATTTTAAGAAACAAAAAGCGTACGTACTCTTTGTTTTATAAAAGTTTCATAAGAATATTTTGCAAATATGCTTCAGATACTGAATGTATGCTAAAACATACTTTAAGTGTACATTTAACGTATGTTATTAGCAGACATTCACTACCTCAATCATACTTTTAAAATACTTTCGGTGTACTTGATCTTTTAATGGCACTGTACGCGCGTCGACGCAGCCCGGAAACAAAGCTGTGCATATTAAAAGTGCATGCCTAATGTAGTGTTACTAAAGTAAACATCAAGTATGTTATGCGAAGTGTATCGTTAAAGTGTAAAATTAGTAAACGGTGAGTGGAGTACTTCTTACCACGGGCAGCCTGAATACATTTTTACTATACTAAATTTATCATAAGGCAGAACACAATTAGAGGTTACAAGTCGAAAACAGATATTGTACAGAGAAAAGCATGAGGTGAGTTTCTTTGCTTGACAAATTTCTGGGTGTAACACAGGTCCAGATTCACAACCGTCGCCGTGGCGTCGCGTTTCTGGCGCTGCTTGATTTAGCCCCTGTGGCATCGGCTACGTTTGATATACGTAAAATAGGGTCGTTCGATAAGTATGGTAAAGAAAGCGAAGATAAACACCACAGTTTTTATCAAATTTATTTTATATCTCAGCATAGTCTCCACTGAGGGCTACACAGTTGGTCCAGCGAGTTTCGACTTTCTTCATTCCGTCAGAAAATTAGGCTTTCTCAAAAGTCAGCAAAATTTTAGAGTCAAGTGCTCGCACTTTACCTGAAGCCACGGGGCGGTGCGTGCGCGAGCAAAACGGAATTTTCTGCCTGCGCAACGCCGACTCCGCGAGAGCAGCAGGAAATTCTGTGTAGGCGAACGCACTGTCTACAAGCAAGCGTCCACGAGGTGTGGGCAATGCCCGTGCGCAGGAACCAGACTCGCGCTATGCGCCTGGGCACGCGTCCTGCCAATAGCAGCGCCACCAAAGCGGCCTGACGTCAGGGCCGCCTGTTAGTGTTTACCGAGTTTTCGCAGTAAAAACCGGGCAAGATAATGAACTTAAGCATGAAGCTTAAAAAAAAAGAAAGAAAGAAACAGTGCGAAGTATTGGCAGTGTTCCATTGCACCCATACGCAGCCCCTTTTTAATACACTGCATGTCGTTCAGGTCACGAATCTCGAGGATTATACATTACTTTTAAGATACGCAACAGACCGCAGAATGAATAGTTCCCTAATCTACCATATTGTAGATTTAACACAAAACACAAAATACAATGCCTCTCGAAAGGGAGAGGTTTCGACAGTACCATTCAGTACAACAAGTTAGGGAACCCAAATGTTAAGGCATCATTTCGCATCGTTATTAAATAATTTGGTAAAAAGAAAAACAACACTAATTTAGAAACAGCGAAACGACGTTCCATCAAAAATATGTTTATTTAAACCATTCATTCGATTGCATCTTTCACTAAAGTAAAAATGAATGCTTTATAATTTTTTATTCAGTTGCGTGATTTTTGTTTGCTTGTTTGTTTCCTTGAAAAATATATACATATTTGTTTTGTTTTAGCGACTGCGTGTAAACATCAGTGCTTTGTATTTTGATCTCTGAAGTGATTGTGTTACTTCTGCGCATTTCTTAGAGTGAAATTTTAATTTGTTTATCTATTTTTATTCACCTTCTGCATGCCCTTGCCGAGAAAACGAAGAGGGGCCTCGGCAAGCTAACAATTGTTGGCTTTTTGCCCAACCCCCGTCGTTTATACTTTGTGCACGTACAAAATAAAATTGAAATCGAGTGATATTGCATACGCATTTATGATGCTGCTAACAAGGTTGGTTATAAATTCTGACGGTTGTTTTCTAAATAAGTGGTCAGAGATAAATATAAAAAAAATACACGCTGATTGGAATTATGAAGATCTGTTCGACTACGTTCGACAGATATGTCACCTCGTGATAAAACTGCTCCGAGTGCTTATTGCCCCATTTGTGCTCTGTTATTTCAGGCCTCCCTGACGCGGGAATTTCCTGCTTGAAGCAAGATAAAACGGAAACAAACGAAAAAATTGACACGAGAGGCACGCATACATAATTTGCTGCTTCGATGCAAGTGCACTAGTACCAGACACAACGCCTGCTGATAGAAAGAGTATAGACAACACCTGATAAAAAAAAAGAGATATGGAGAAATTGATGATAAGTCCTTCTTGTGGAACTGAAAGCAGACGTAAGACAATGGACTGGCACTTGTATGCAAAGAGCAGTTTCCCTTTTTGTTTTTTAGAGGGATCAGAATTAATATAAGCGGAACTTGCATTAGGGTGTTTTGTCCTTGGTGCTAAGTTGCGTGTCGTGGGAACCAATAACAAAGGTGAAATGGATCAATTACTTCGCTAATTAACTCAACAGCGCTGCAAAACCCAGGGATTCTGGGTTCAAACCCCACCCCTGCCTTTTCTATTTGGGTGAGCACCGTACCGGCCTGGGTTCACGCGTCACTGCTGCGTGGTACTCGTTAAAAACCCCAGGCTAGCGGTGGTAATGCACCGGAAACATTTCTCAAATACAGCTGAGACAACAGACGCCCCTTTCAGGTAAACTTCCGGTTGTCTAAACATACACACAACACAGTTGTAATTACAATTATTAACTGAAAAGATTGAACTAATTGCTTACTTTTTATTTTTGGGAGCATAATGTAGTTGGAGAATTGACGCTCAACCTCACTACAGTGTAGCCATGACGCTAAATTGTGATTAAAAATTTCTGTGAAATTGCTAGGCATTATGTTGCGTAGGTGAAACGTTAACGTTTCACCTACGCAACCTACTCAGAGTATCGTCAAGCATTTGTGACGCTAGAATTCTAGCGTCACAAACGTTTGACGATACTACTGAGTTTCCAGACGCCTACGTTCACGGAGCAAATCGTCAGATAGTTTAACGCGTACCATGTCTACCCTTGATAGTTGTTCCCTAGAATGAAGCGATACTACCGCTAATCGCGTTGAGAAACATGGCGATCTTCCAGAGCTTCCACACCCTCGAGCTCCTCTCCCTCAGTGCGCACAGGTGGTGGAGTGGAGCGACTCCTCGCCTACCGCACTCTTCCTCGCCTACCCCTCTGGTCACACGACCTCCCCGTTAACCAATCAGCGTCGGGCGCCTCACTCATCCTCTCCACCGGTCAACCAATCGGTGTCGAGCCTCTCGTCCACGCTTTTGTACTGGCTTCACTGTTGGGCTCCATGAAATGCCGAGCACCTAGCCCAAAAACGTTTCACGTTAAAAATTGGTAGTGGCCACTATAGGGCGTGAAATGTCGTCCTAATTCACGGCTTGAAGCCGAACCCGAGCCGGCGTTGCGTGCCCGTGACATCGTTTCGTCCGTTCTGCGTATGCTCCTCATCCGACATGTCCGCACCGCGAGTGGCGACAGCAGTGCTACTCAAGCGCAGAACGGAGGGGAATCGGCGAGGTCATTGAGTCGTCCCATATTGTTGAACTTTATCGTTCTACCCGTGAGATGAGCTTGCAGCTGGCTCCGAAACTTACTGAGAGACATTTTTCAAAAAGCTTTCAGTAACATGGAGGTAAATCGTGCCGCACAGGTACTGAGTGCCTGACTCTTTCTTGCAATCATATTTCTTGTTTATGCCAAGGAGCTTCCTGAGGCAGCCATGGCTACAGCCTATTTCTGTGATAGGATGTACAGTCGGCACGGAATGAAACGCGAACAGTGGGTGCATGGTTTTCGCTAGATGCTGCACCACCTGAACCAGATGGGAGCTGCAAGAAGATGGCTCCTCCTTCGATGTGTTAGACTCTTGCTCAGTGCATCCAAACCTTCGGTGTTGCGTCTCTAGGTGACTCAGCGTGGGTCGAAAACCATGCGCTCCTTGTTCGCGTTTCATTCTGTGCCGACTGTACATACTTTTTGATTGTCTGAATAGCTCACAATTCAAGAAGACAGGGCAGGAGTTTCGTCATGCCATTCTGAAGGGAGAATCTGAAATACTCGATTACCTACACCAGCAACTCGGATGGATTTCAGCATGGCAGTTCCAAAGTAGGAGACAGCCACAAGCCATCATAAGGTGGCAAGCTACTATAAAATGTATCCTCATGCTCTGAAATGAGCTTTCAAACAGCCATGACTTTAAGTTCTTATTTACACGACGCCTGCAGCAAGACCCACTTGAAAAACCTTTTGGAGCTATAGACCTATTTCTGTTCACGACGCCGCCATCTTGAGAATTCGGCGCCGATGACGCCGTCTAGCGGTTTAGAACAAGAAATACTGGCTAGTTCTGGCAGCACAGCTATTTGGGCAGGCAACGGTGTGGGTATGTGGGGAACTGGCTCGACGTGGCTATAGTGGACTGCAATAACTTGATTGGAGTTTGTCCGGTTGAATCCAGCTGGCTACTCACAGGCCATCACCTCTGCCTCTTCGAGAGAACGAGGACGAAGACGTGCGGTGTTTTGATTGACGTCTTCCACAACGCAGACTACATGAGCAGCGTCAGTGTAGTCTATGCAGGTAAGCTCGTCGCATTAGATAGCTCCATCGTGAGTGATTGCCATGTAGACGTTTTCATACCTTTCACATACCATGGGCGCTGGCAGTGATAACCTAATTCGACCACCTGCACCGGGAATTAAAATTGGTCCTCTTGTCCTAGACGAAGTGGTCGTGAGCTTTAATGTGACGTTGAGTCAGATAGGAATCGCTCGTGATTCAAGCTCGCAATCGACTGACTTCATAAATGAGGATTCTCCGGGGAAAATGCGAAGCTCGATAACATTGCAGCCACACTCACGCTGCAGCTTCTTGTGCTCAAGGCACACTTTCTGCTATTGTTCTCATGCTTTTTAAAATTATTTATCCATCCGACGACCACGCAGTGGAAGCCACACAACCGTAGATTTTCGGAAATTGCAGCAGGGTAAAGAGGAGCACTCGGAACTAACTCATGCACGACGTCCGTTTTTAAGCCTTCTTCGCCCATACCCTCGGCGGTTGCATACCCTGTGTCAGCGGGCAATCCAAAAATGCACCAGGTCGAGGGTACGTCAGTTACTGGCTGGTTTGAGGTTAGGCGAAAAAGGTCTATATACGACAAATGCTGGGCTGCAACACAAACCCGAAACTGCATCAGTTCACCGGACTAAAACAGATAGTGATAAAGAAACTGTTCAAACTGTCGAACAATGGAAACGTAGAGGATGACAAGGCTGACCTCTTCAAGGAGCTGCCAATACCTTCGCATTATGGAAGTTCAATTTCAGACAATGTGGGATGTCTTCCAATCGATAACTTCCCGCCACTAGAGGATATTTCTGAGCTGGCATCAGACATCAAGTCTAACATAATTGGTGACTCGTCCACTTACTACGTGTGGGGCTATTTGATCAAGCTTGTGCTTGAACAGACTATTCACAGCTGTGGCTGTTCTCAGCTGCTATGGGATGAATCTGATAACTTGACCAGGCCTCACCAGTACTTTCTTGTGCTTGAAGCATGCCACGTGCCAGGAAAACTCTTCGGGAACTTAGTAGTACGATCACAGGCTGCCTTTAATTTCATTCAGCAACTAGAAAATCACTTTCTTCCAATAATAGAGAGTGTGGCACATGTTTGAGGTGTCTATACCACCGTGTATCGCACACTTTGAAGTCTGGGTGGTTTTAGCCTTTGCTCAGAGGAGTGCCACAAACGGCTTTTAAAAATGGTTTGCAGAATACACGCTTGAATTGGCATGTTCGATTACTTAACCGGAATTCGAACAAAGTTCGGTTGCACTCTTCAGTGGCTGGTAAGCAACTAGACAGGTTTAACTGTTAATAATGTATTAACGGAGGCGGTTGCCAAACCAAAAATAGAAAGCGCTTATTAATTGATCGGTGCTGCTTGCACTCCAAACATTTGTTTCCTCTTTTCCAGCAAATCTGTATCACGGCTGACGAACAAAAATACTTATTCACTTTCTACAGAATTTCTATAGAAAATAGTGTATAGAGGGTAAAAATATTCTAAAGAAAATGTATCCAGTTGTATCCACTGTCTATAGTTTTTTAGGCTCTTTTTCTGAAGCTATTCTTCTTTCCTGAACAATTTCGGGGAATGTTTAGGGACGTTGAATTTTGTCAGATTTCGAATAGAGCTCTCCTTGTTTGGTAATAGCTTGCCCGCAGTGAGTTTGAGGCTATGCAAATTGGCGATTTTTATATTAGCCGGAAATTGGGAATTTGTTCTATCCGGTCTGTACTTCGCACTCTTATTATACTCTTATGACTGGTAATGATCGCGATGTGTTATATATTTCTGTACTTACTTCCCGTGCCCGAGTCGGCGTGAAAGTGAATGAATCATTCAGCATGTTCTCTGTGGAAAATTTTTGTTAACTTGGTTCTGCTAACAATCTATTATGAAGTGTACGATATGCCGAACTCCTTCATATTAATTAATTTTTGTGAGTATCAGTTTCGTATAAAACATACAGAGCTTTTGAAGTAAATCATGTATACATGGATGTGGTCCAATAAAATGTTTTCGAACCACTTACTGTTGTTGACCCCAGAATGCTCCACCAGCCAGGAGTCTGTGGCGATTGTGTAACTTCGATGTTTTACAATAGGAAAAGAACAAGAAATACACCTCTGTTTTCTAAAGTAAATTGAAATATTCTGTGACACATTTTGCACGGATTCTACTGTAAAATTAAAAAATAAAAGTACGTCAATATTAGAAAAAAAAACACACACAAAAGAACAGCGGCTTCGGGAGTCGAGGGGCGAGGCGGGAAGGAAAGAGAGAGAGAAGAGTACCGGAGAACCGGAGCAAAAACGCCCAAACCGAAACCGAAACTAATTTGACCGGAACCGGAACCAGATTATGCTTAATGCCGCCCGCTAGGAGCGCTACCGGTCACTCGTCTATCTGGGCCGCTGGGGCCTATGGCAGTGTCCGCTCTTTACCTTGTGTATATTACTCTATGGTCATGGCGCGATCCCTCTGCTCTAGGCTCCGTCAGATCGGAGCCCAAATCAGGCGACAAAAAACGCGAAAAGTGATCGATAAATATCTTAAAGCCAGTTTGCATCTCGCAAAACTGTTCAAGTTAGTGTAGCATCTCATAATGAATTCCTTTTAAGTTGCAACAGCACATATGAAACTAATAATTAAGAAAAAGTTAATCAACAGATAGTAGTTAATTAGGCGATTTATCAAAACGGTTATTCTCTCATCTGATGTCCGCCAAGCTTGATAAATACACGGTGAAAACGACAGCCATCTGACGTTTATTCCTTAAAAAATCTCACGCTGTCAAACACTTAAAAAAGAAGGGTAACATGAACCAGCTCGCATGTTTACTTACTCTTTCTGAAAAAGAATCTGTTCGAATTAAGATCAAACATCGCGTATATCTGTTTACATGCGCTCTGGGCAACAATCGATAATTGAACTAGAATTTTTGAATGGATTATTTTTTTATTCATAATAAAGATATACGCAAAAGAAAGAAAGGAGGACAAGAAGATAAGTAGTACACAAGACGGCGTATATGTTTTGCCTGTGATGCTTGTATGTTGAGCACTTATACGTTCGTATATGTGCGCCGTCTTGTCATATTAATATGTTTCTGAAAATTAAAGGCGCGCAAAAAAGTTATTTAAACTCCGTCTCCATTTTTAAGTTGCAAGGCTAATAGGTGTTTGAAGTTCAGAAGAAAAGCGGGCAGAATGTTGTCAGGGTGTAATCTGTTAACATCCTGTTTTCAAATTTTGAATAATTTTGTAAAGTATACATGGATTCTGTAGCTTGAAACACGTAGTGGGTATCAAAGCCTATGCGTTTTGTTCGAGTAGATGTATTTATGAGTGAGTAAGAACCTCTATTAAATCTTGATATAGCTATCATATAGAGCTCACCTACGTAAAAATTTGATTGGAATTTTTTTTTGAAGGTGTGAAATTGCGCAATTTTGCAGCGCCTAAGCTTGAAGAAATATATAGTTACACTTTGAAAGCGCCATGAAACTTAAGATAAAATGCTGTGATCGCCGATATTCTACAACTTTCTGTTTAAATCACGGCGGTAGTTAAAACATCCAATGCTGCTTTTTGGTTTTCTAAAAAACCTTATAGCAGCAATATGTGATCGGTATCTTTTTCATGCCTATTCCTCTGTTCGACCTTTGACGCTTAAATGGCTGTAAAAATCTAATTACTTAAGTCAAAGCAGTTCCAGGTCACCAATACGTACAAAGTCCACGCTATAGCATTGACGTATTCACAGTTGTCCTGGCTTCACGTGAGCATCTGATAGTCACATGTTGCCGAATCGGGAATTCCCTCGTTTGATTTTCGTTGGGTTTGCAGCGCTTGTTTGCTAGTATCTTCTTGGCTGTGCAATCGCACGCATCTACCTTACTAAAGGGGCGAGCATGGAGCGCTTTTGGAGCGAACCAAATGCGACAAGGGAATTCCAGACAAGATCTGCACGCGTGTAGTACTGTTGCCTACTGCTGGAGAAACAATGCCTACTAACCATTAGTGAACGTGTTTACTTTCAGTATGGCCTCTTGCATTGATAGCGCGGCAATGAGGGTTGTCGCCTTATCGTGCAATTTCCCTATCTCCAATTGGCATTCAACTGGAGTTGGAACGCAGCGAAACACAGCGCTTATATAAGTAAAGGTTCGGGTGCCATCGTTCTTCTTTAGTGGGGCTTGACGATCGGTCCGCGCGTGCTACCATTTTTACCCTTCGAATTCGACGGCATCGGGCATTAGTTTACCATTTTTGACAAATTTTAGTTCGGTACTATTTCATTGAGTATTCTTCTTTATTCGCGACGTCCCAACGACAACACAATGCCTACGGTGCTTGTGGTTTCGTCGCTTCTGGTGAGTGTCGTCGCGAATACGGTCGTCGTGAGTGGCGGCGACATGTGCGGTCCCGAAGCGTGCAAGGCCCGCGACAACTGCCTCTGCGCGAGCACTCGGCCTCCGAACAACTTGACGGTGGCGGAGATGCCGCAGTTCGTAACGCTCTCTTTCGACGGCGCCGTCAACTGGGGCAACATGCCGTTCTACCGCGACCTGTTGGCGCCCACGAAGAGGAAGAACAAGCGCAGCGGCTGCAACATCGGAGTCACCTTCTTTGTGAGCCACGAGTACGTCGACTACCCGTCCGTCCACGAGCTACATCACAACGGCCACGAGATTGCGTTGCGCTCCATATCGTACGTGCTGTTTTGATTATTGGGCTTTACAGGTAATATGCCGGGTGTTTTTGCGAATGCTTTCAACCATCCCTAAATATCAAGCGTTCAAAAAAAAAAAACGTATATTTTTTTTTGGGGGGGGGGGGGACACACTGCCAATCGCGGCGGACGTCTGGCATTGTAAAAGAACATACTAATTACTAAAATATTGTTCTTAAATTTACATTGTAACGTTATAATTATTGAAAAGGAACATATGCTTTATATTAGAAAACTTGGTGAGTGCCATCGAAAACCCCTAAATCAGTGAATGTTCGGACGACTTGAAGCACGTGGGGAGCCTGGGGGTCCACTAAATTTACATCTAGTGCAGCAGGCGCAAGGCCAGCGGTGCTAAAAACGCGCATGATAAGAATTTGATCCACGATTTCGCATCGTCGGCCTTGTGCCAGCTTCTCGAGGGTTAACTTTAGCGGACTTGTGAAATGTTTACGGAAGTATGCTTGTCTTTTGGTGGGCGCTAACGAATTCACCCTGAAAGGAAAAAATCCAATCTGAAGGGTAATGTTATTGTAGCAAGGTTTGGACTAAACTAGATTTTAAAAAAAAGTACGTCACATATTAGTAAAAATAAAACTGGATTTGACGGTGATCAGGACGCTACCAATTCGCGATGATTGATTGGTATTTATCATTGGAATACTTTTTTGTTTTGTATTGAGGCATAATGTTTGAGGTCTCATTAACCTCTCTTCGACCGGTTATATATTATGTTTTTAACAAACATCGCTCCTACTCAACAGATGAGACTTTCGTCAGTGTAAATCCCATTGTATCTTACGACTTTTCATTGTTAAGCGCTATTTAGTCTTTGGTGACTTAGGCATCTAGCGGTTTAATTTCCCGGTTTAACCATTACATTTTGCGATTTTAGGGTTGCCTAATGGAGGATGTTGCCGCTTAGCGGGTGGCTGGATTTTTAGTGACTTTTGAAATCATCTTGACTTTATTTCCGGAGCTCTAGTATGGTCTGTAGTTTTCAATGATTAGTCATAAATAGCTAAAGTTTGATATTAAGTTAGAGCCATGGAGTAGTAATGTTTGCTTACTCCGAAAACTGTTATCAGTCACAGTGACGCTCCCGCACCTATTGATATATTAAAGCTGCAGACACTCCTTATACGGTATGGTATGCCTATATGAATTAACTACTAATCCCAACCGGGCTTTAGACATTTTTTTAAAATAAATTTGTTCTGACCGAAAACTTTCATAACATCATTGCAGGAACAGAAATTAGGTGTAGGCTTGCTAGTGTATCAGGCGCGCGTCTGGAGGTCTCAGCTGTTGTGGCGTCGTTAGAGCTACTGACTTGAATTTGCAGGTCAATCATTTTTGTCATATCGTCGCACTACAATTGAAAATTTTCTGACGTTAAGGTAATAAATAAATCCCACTTCCGATCAACTTACCGTTTCACAGCGTAAACGCTTTTTTTAAAGTTACGGTAATGTGTCTATCTTTTGCGTAGATATTCGCAGCTTCGTACGACCATACCGCCTGACTCATTCAACACTAAAAGCTGCCTCATGAGCATTTCATACAAGCTAATACGTATCAAATTGTTCGTAGCATCCCCAACGAATCATGCAACTATAGAAGCTTGAAAATGCAATGCACCGAGACTAAAACACACACCCAGACACAATATGAGCGACAGCACTCGATTTTACCTTTTGTTACGACTCCAGAAATCACATTATCTCTCTATTTCCGAAATTGTTCAAAGACTGAAACCTATACTTGCTACACGTAGTTTGAACCAGAGCGTCTTTAAAGTCTGGTCATGTGGTCCAAACAAGCATGGCGAGCTTTGCACGTTCATGCTGATCGCGATAGCACACACCTCTACACCGAGTGTGCGAGATCGTTGTCTCTACGTGCTTCAAGTTGAACCTGAATCCATAGAGCCTACTATCAGCATTCCTCGATGCCTTACAGGGACTCAACCGCCCTTGACTACTGGAAGAACCTGAGCTCGGAAGGCTGGAAAGACGAAATCTTCAGTCAGCGCGCGCTGATAGCCAAATCGGCAGACGTTCCTGCCTCCGACATCGTCGGCATGCGAGCTCCGCTACTGGTCACCGGTGGCGACAACAGCTATCGGATGATCAACGAGACGGAGCTGGAGTACGATTCGTCGCTACCACACCTACGGACCAGGGGCCATCAGGATCCGGTCTTCCCTTACACGCTCGACTACGGTCCTCAGACGGTCTGCGTGATTCCTCCCTGTCCCGAATTAAGGTATAAGGGACTCTGGACGATCCCGATGAACGTGCTCTTCAGGAAGCAGAAGGTCGAAGGGAAGCTTCGCGAGTTCCCTTGTTCGACGCTTGAAGGCTGCGTTCCATTGCCCGAGACCGAAGAGGACACGTTCGACTACCTTCAGTAAGCTTACTGTTTTAATGGCGCAACATTCGCGAGTTTTTGGCGGATTGTTTTCGCTGTTCCTCAACGCTTTCCGCAGCGGGGTTCGAGATTCGGAATTTTGCAGACGAGGCTAGCGGCATGCACGCGCACTAGCTGCGTCTTCGTTGCGGACAGCGCAGCAGAGGGTGAAAGTGGTCTACGAAAACTCCCAATCGCGAATTCTAGAATCGCTGCCCAAAATCTTTGACGCAACGAAATAGCGTCGTCGCCACTGCGCAGATCCACAACGCGAGGTCGGCTCGGCACATGTGCCGAGGCGACGACGCTTTTTCTTCGCGCATGCAAAGCTTTTTGGTACTCATCTCTAAAACTCGCTATTATATGGCGGTCTTCATTGGCGATGTCAGTTTTGAAGTGGCGACATAAAACAATACCTGATAGGAAACATCACGAGTGGTTACACATCTTAGAAAAGAGTGGCTATTTAAAAGTGAAACCATGTTAAATATGCTTTGAAATAGTTAGCGTTTTGGGCTAAATTGGACGAGGAAGCGTAGAAAGGGTAGCAAGAGAACGTAATCTATTTGTTATGAAGCCGGACGCAAGGGGCAAAAAACATGGACGCAAGGAAGAAGACCCACACGTGCGCATCTGTATGTGTGTGTCTCCTCCCTTGTGTTCGCATATTTTACGCCTTGCCCCATGCTTCATCACGTTCACAAACTAACTTAATTAAAATTTCTTCTACAGTAACGTTTTTTTCTTATCGGGAATATAATTTTCTTTTTTTTGCGACTGCCAGAAAGAATATTAATATATTTCGAATATTTTACATTCTTGTTTTTGTTAAGAACCCACGAAAACTTGGAGACGTTCTCAGGATTTATCGTCCTTTTTGAAATATAACACGATGCCTTATTTTTAGAGCGCTATAAAAAGGATGAACATGAAAGCAAATTTTCTTGAGCGTGTTTCCAGAGAAAATATCGCCAGCGTACACGAGGGTAGTTGAATGCTGTGACAGGGACATAAGAAATAAATAGGTGTTTCTATTTCTCTACTCATTTCACCTCAAACATGCACGTACCGTTTTGTACAAAGCTGGGAGTCCGTGTTCAATGACAGTCCACGCAGGACCCCGTATAAAATTAAACTTCTATGGGTATGGAGCTGGAGTGTTTTGCGATTTACGTTTTGAAGTATTGGTCGCCAAAAAGACCCACATCGGGCGGCACTCGGAGAAGCGGGATGTATACCTTGACAGAACCAAAATCAATTTGTTTTGTTGTGGTATTATGCCGGTACAATCGGCCACAAAAGTTTACGGACCACGCGAGCCGTGGACTAGCTGCACCACTGCGCTACCTTGCGGCGCGTCGTCTGTAGTCGAGACCCTTAATGCACGCATGTGCATTCTTTTGTAGTTGCAGGCACGTTAACCCTCCCGCTTCTGGCCGACGCCTCTCACGAATTCGGCGCCGGGCGCCGCTTTGCTGACACTGTTTGCCGCCGTGCCGCTGCTGTATCTCGGTGGCGCGATGATTGGCAGAAGCGAGGATATTAACTCTACTCTTCCGCCATTCGCACGGCATAAAATTGCTTTTCCCAGCTCAGCGAACAAAGTGACAGCCGTTATGTTTTTATATTTTTTTGTTTTAAAAGCTTTTTTTAAGTTCCTTCAATATTTTATTTAATAAAGTGTGCAATATATAACAAATTACGCTTTCTGAATTTCTTGTTATCGCTGACTGGTTGACAGGGTAGCAAGTGTAGACAAAGTTAAAAGGCTTTTAAACAAAACAGAAAAAGTAAAGGCAGAATAGTTGTTTTCCTGGCCGCTGAGTTGGGAAAAAGAATACCATGCCGGGCGGCTGGAGACGGAGTTGATATTGCCACTCGCGTCGCCGAGCTAGCGCGTGCGTTGCCGAACGGTTCCAGTGCTAGGCTTTCGCGCGGAGGCCCCGGGCTCGATTCCTGGGAGCGGGAGCTTTTTTTATTTATTCTTTCAATTTAGCGTTCTCCTAAGTTCGAGAGCCTTGTCGTTTGATGGAGGGGCGAATATTCTACGCGCCGAATGTTCCGGAAACCTACGCGGGTACAAAAGGTGCTCCCCGTGGCTGTACGAGGTAAGTCTCGCCCCAGCGCTCAATCCTGCTGTTATTCTTCGACGTCGACGCCAGCGACGCTAACCTTCTTTTATTTTGTTTTGGGCAAAAAGTTCGCCCAATGAAACATTTATTTTTGAAAAGTTGTTCTCCAGCTCATCATTCGTCATTTGTGACATTCACAGTACACGTCTCGCCGTGAATCTTCACTTGGAGAGTGCACCTTGCGACAAGCGTAATAAGGTGTCCTCCGGCGGTTCGAACTTGTGGTCCACCCAAGGCGTCGTAACTTTTGTCAGGCGGCGAGAGAGCCTCCCACTCAAGACTGAGGAGTGTTCTCCGGTGTCCACAAGTGCCGATGCGTCGTGGCCGTCGATATCAACGTTTAGGTTGCTGAGCCCCGTTGCCGGAACGTCGTTGTGATGCGTGGCGTATAGGGAGAATGGGAGCGCTCCGGTGGTCTTGGAGGTGCTTTACTTTGGTCATCTTCGGCAACGCCACCTCCAGGCTTTTCTGCACTTGGTTTTCCCGGCGACGCAGGGGAGGCAGGCTCTCTCGGTGAAGTCTTGGTGCTGAAGACGCGTAACGTCGGGGCGAAGGTGAGCGAGATTTACGGCGAAGAGACGGCGCTGGGGATAGCGAACGTCGGAGGTACTCCTCGACGTCGCGAGGACGTTTGCCATACCTTGGGCGCGGGTCGTTCGGGTGGAACATGCGCAGCCCCAATTGTCGGTAAAGGCACCGACGGTAGCTATATGGTTGGTTTTCGCCGCAGTGGTAGCAAAGCGGGCGTCGGTCGGCCGTTCGCCACACGTCAGTTTTGCTCGGCGAGGGTTGCTCTGGGCGGACGTACTGGACTTGTTCTTCCTGGCGTCGTGGGTACTGCGGCGTCGGACTGAGCCGTCGGGATGGCGCCTGGTATTGACGGGTAGCAGTCGGCGGTCGTTGGGCCATGGCGACGTAGCTCAGCGCCGGTTCCTTTGGCGGCGCAGGCTTGACAAGAGCCCGTTGTTCGATGGCTCTCTGAAGCTCTTCTTGCACGACTTCGACGATGGGCAGCGATGCCGGGGGGTCCGCAGCCGGCTGAAGTTTTTAATGCGAATAGCATTCTTTGGCTACTTCACGCACTTTTCGTCTATGTATCTATCTATCTGGCTATCTAACCTCTTACGCCGCGGGTCGATAAATAAATAAAAAAGACCGGCGCCGGCTGGGATTCGAACCGTTGACCCTTTGATCAGCAGGCAGACGCGCTAACCACAGAGCTATGAAGGCAGTCATTCAACGCACTCTAAACGGTTGTTTATATTTTTACCATAGGACGCGCTTTACAGCGCTGTCACAGCTGCCGGTGCGCGCGCGTTCCATGCACGAGGGCTCATTCCGCTCTCGTGAGGCTGAGCACACGGCCGCTAGCTCACCCTCTCCCGCGCTCGGGAGAGGGTGATGTAGCGGCCGTGCTCAGCCTCACGAGAGCGGAATGAGCCCTCGTGCATGGAACGCGCGCGCACCGGTAGCTGTGACAGCGCTGTAAAGCGCGTCCTATGGTAAAGATATAAACAACCGTTTAGAGTACCGTTGGTTGAGACTAGCTGAGACGCCAGAAAGTCTGGTCGGTACCATTTTGAGTGTTTGTGCGTATGGCGCGTGCTTTGCTCGCCTTCCTAAGTGACACAAACGCACGTGCTGGGCTGCGGAGATCGTGCGCAGGGCTGTGAAAGTGTCAACAAATTTAGAATCGCCTCAAGAGTGGGCTGGCGTATCTATAGAGTGTGCCGGCCACCTGACGAACGCGCATAACTCCGCACCGTTTGATGCTATTCGCATTAACGTAGATAATCATTCCCAAAGGATGGGTTCTGCTGATTTTTGAGTTCTTCGCGAACAACGTCGCGGATGACCTCGCGAAGCTCGTCGGTGCTGGTGCTGAGCTCCGAGCGGGCCGAAGCCAGAGTTGAGACATTGTTGATCCGATGATCGTAGCGAGTTCGGGCCGTCAGCGCCCGTTCGATGTTTGTTGCTTCGGTAACAAACCCATCGACTGTCGTTGGAGGATTGCGGACGAGGCCGCCAAAGATGTTGGTCTTCACACCTCTCATGAGGACGCGCAGTATTTTCTTCTCGGTGACTTGAGAGTCTGCAGTGGTACTCAGCCGCAGAATATCATCAACAAAGCTCGTGACGCAATCGTTGGGTGCTTGTGACCTCGCCTGGAGAAAACCTTTGGCCAGCTGCCTTGGATGCTGATTCATGAAGGTCCGCTTCAGCTGGGTGACGCAGGCGTCCCACGACGTCAGCAAAGCCTCGTGATTCTCGAACCAGTGCCTCGCGGTTTTCTTCAGGGAGAGGTAGAGATTTTGTAGGCGCTGTTCAGTAGTCCATCCGTTGTGACGGGCTATGCGTTCATAATGTTGAAGCCAGTCCTCCACATCCTCGTGCGTCTCACCATGGAACGGCGTCGGATTGCGTTGGACGACGGTCATCAAGACAACGGATGGAGCGGTCGAGGTTCGTGACGACTGGGTGTTCATGGCTGGTCTCTTCGGTGGTTTTGTTTTGTTCCTAACTGGCAGGAAACCAAACTCCGGGGGCTTGCCTTGAGTGTGACGGCTTGCTGGTGCAGCGACTTCCTCCTCAAAAAGTTTGCTTTCGCTGGGGAGCGGGCTAGCACTACGGCCCCTCGGAGGAGTACGCTGTATGGGTTGTACCCCACACCTTCCCCGAAATGTCACGAACGACAGATGATGAGGCGGCGGATAACTGGAGAAACTAAATGTTTAAAAGGATGGTGAACCGAACATTTCAGTGTCTATAATAAGCGGCGCACTATCTTTCCATGGGTCAGCAGGCGCCGGTGTGCGCGAGCACAAGCAACGAAATTGTCGTCATCATATCCCCATTCGAGCTTATTAAGCGTAAATGGGGGATATGATGACGTCGATTTCGTTGCGTGTGCTCGCGCACACCAGGGGCTGCTGACTCATGAAAAGATAGTGCGCCGCTTATTATAGATAGTGAAATGTTCGGTTCACCATCCCTTTAATGGTGCGAACTTCTGCCCAAAACAAAATAGAAGAAGGTTGGTGTCGCAGGCGTCGATGTCGGCAAAACAGCGGGATCGAGCGGTGGGCCGAGATTGACCTCGGAGCGCCACGGGGAGCACCTCTTGTACCCCCGTGGGTTTCCGGAGCATTCAGTGTAGAACGTTCGGTACTCAAACTTACGATAACTTACGTTCGGTGCTCAAACGACAGTGTACTCAAACTTACGATAACGCTAAATTGAAAGAATATAAAAAAAGAAGCGTCCACTCCCAGGAATCGAACATTTGGCCTCTGGGCGAAAAACCAAGCCCGCACTAACCAATGGGCCACGCACGCGCTCGCTCAGCGACACGTGTGACAATATCTTGGCTTCTGCCACTCATTGCACCACCGAGATAGAGCTGCAGCACGGCTGTCAATGGAGGCTATCGAAGCGGGGCTCGGCGCCGTATTCATGAGAATAAGAAGGCGTCGGCCGGACGCAGGACAGCAAACACGCATGTGACAACCAAAGGACGCGTATGCGCGCACCACGTGTATCGACCACAGGCGCAAAGTGGCGCAGAAATGCAGCTCAGCCACAGCTTGCCTGGTCCGTAAACTTTTGAGGCCGACTGTACATTTCAGTTCAGTCTTTCCTGCAATCCACTTTTCGCATATTTATCGCTTTAATAAAAATAAAAAAATTAAGTTTAGCCATATTTCACATATTGTTGTAAAAGCGTAGTGTAGACATTATATGATGAAAACATGGAACTGTGAAGAGCTGTCCACAATCGTGTCTTCTGATCTCACAGATCCAATTTCATGGACTTCTACGGCAATAACAAGGCCCCGTTCCCCATCTTCCTACGACAAGGCTGGCTCCAAAACCCCGAGAGGAATGCCGGCTTTCTCAAGTTTATAGACTGGCTCTTGACGAAGGATGACGTGTTTTTGGTGACCATCCGGGAGGTCATCAAGTTCATGAGGGACCCTAGGCCACTAACCGAATACCAAGAAGACCGATGCCACAAGGAGATCGCACCAAGCACCAAGTGCACAAGACCCGTCCAGTGCATCTACAAGCGGGTCAAAATCGTTGATGATATTAAGGATCGATGGGTACGAGTGTGCGCTTCCTGTCCAGGGGCGTACCCATGGGTAGGATTCCGCGATTTCTGAGTTTATTTTTCGTGAAATTCGCAGGTCTTTTTCGGAGAATATTCGGGGTTTATTGGAATTTAGTTTGCCTGATTCCCCCTTCTCTGATATTCGGAGTTTAACATTTCTATGTTCCCATTTTCCCAAAAATGAAAAAAAGAACAATTAATATCCAAACACAAAGAGATCCTAAATTCACTTTCATACGAATTATATTGCTTGAGTTGGATTTGTCATTGGCGCACTTGCCTTTGATAATATATATGTCCTTGTGCAAAACATTCAAACAAATCTTGTTTAAATAAACGCGGATACTTCAAACCACAAACCGCTCGGGTGAAATCACTGGGAAGCATAAAAGCTTCACCTGGCCTGAAATCACCTAAACAATTTATGGGTCCATATCTTTTCCTGTTGTGAAAAGACGACCCGTCCTCCTCTAAGAGACCCAAATAGTATGGTCTGAACCGGAAACCAAAGCGGTGGCTTTTGCCGTCACTGAGATGTACAATCACTCGATGTTTTGAACGACCTTGACGATCAAGATATTCTGCACACATTTTCGGTCAATAATTTAAGACCCAAAAAGGAAACTGAAGTATCCTCTCCTCGGAACTACTGACCTTGTGCTCTTACTCAAACTTCTTTCGTTTTTCTGCCATCGTAACTGCTGTTTCTGCTATCGTAACTGTTTTCTGGCATCGTAAAAAATTGACAAACATTTTCCCCCTGTGAGTGTTTTTCGGATTTTATCGGATTTATTCGAAAACACGGAGCCTTTCCCATTGGCTTAGAAGCGTTCCAGACACAGAGGAAATGCGGTTGTTGTTTTAGTTATATACCACCTTTTCGGAGTACCCAACCTTTACTCTTTCCGGCACTGTTTTTAATATCTCTAAGTTTAAGATAGATATTGAGAAAACGACAAATGAAGGTTATGCCCAAACCAATATTTCACTTTTCCCGCGCCCTCCATGCAGTTTCACATGTTGTCTGACCTGCAAGTCGAATAGGCAGTGTAACAAAAACAACAACAAAAAAAAACTGCGCGTTTTGTGCTTTCTTTTGATGGCGTGAGCCTTCCCAGCATTTATTCCGCACCATCAAAGTTATTGTGACCCGTCAGAAACAAGCTGTACTGCCCGTACTGCTTCCATGTTACAATATGTGACGGCACGCCTTCAGTGCGACCAGAAGGGCCTCCCAGCTTCTCAGACCAAATTTAAAAACTCGATATGTTAGTGGAGAAAAAATATATATATAAACTTCTCATTTTAGTTTCTATAATTCAAATATGCATATTGCAAAGAAAAAAACCAAAAACAAACCTGTACTTGTAATTTTGGTTTCTATAGTTCAGATGTGCATATTATCCTCTTGAACCAATTTTGAGAGAGAAAAAAAGAAACAACTTTTGTGACTTGTACTTTCGGGTTCCTAGTTCAGATGTGTATGTTAATGTAATGAACCAATTTCGAGGCAACATCAGTAAACAATATTTCACAAAGTTTTCTTAATACTAAAGTATTTAAAAAAAATTGTTTTAATAAAGCGCATCACTTTGAAAGCTAACATCATCTTGCTTTGGAGAGAAATGTTACATCTCTTGCTTCTTCTATTTATTTTGGGAACTTCAATTGATATGGACACCTCCATTCCCCCCAAAAGCGTCCTTATAATGAGCTGTTCATAATGAGCAGACAAACATGCATGGGATTACCCAGTTTGTTTAAAAAATGTTGTCGAAGTAGCGGGCTATCCATAATAATGGGGTTTATATTATCGAGACACAACTAATAAAATAAAAATGGTTGTATCTTTTTTTATATTGCGTAGAACGTTCACGTACTAGCGTGACAAACGTCTGTCATTATAAGTATGGTCCTTCCCGTTCACGCCTAAATCCATGTAATAAAAAAAGTGTTCATGCGGAGTGCTCGCCCTTGCATCGTAGTGTGGCGTCAACGCCACCTAGAGTTACGAAAGCCCGTGCGTTCAAATTGACGCCATCACAGTGAGATCGCGCGCAGACACAAACTGGACGCGAGCGTTGTGTCAGCATTTGCTGGGCCCGGGGTGTCATCAATGCTGGGCGCTCGGTGTCAAGCTCGGTACCAATCGCTGAGTTGGTGCCATCTTAATGTGATGACCTTCCATGGACGTAGAGAAAATTGTGAGCAGCAGCAGAGGCTTTAGTTTCGACGTTTCGAGCAGAGTCTGCTCTTTTTTGAGTGTAAGGAAGTACATGGAGGTAAAGAAGACTCTTCACAGACCTTGATTATTCTACATGGTGTCGGTAAAGCAAGATTCTTCTAATATGACGCTTCCTTAAATTATGGGCAATATATGTACTATATATATATTTTTTCTCGCTCTAAATCAGGGCGTGGTCAAAGGCTAAATGGCATAAAACAGACGCGCACAAACTAAGATCGCAAAGTCACGGCTCGCTGTCTGCGTTTTGTTTGATTAGAAGGCCAATTGTTAAACGCAGAATCATGAGAAACTGCGTGACGTTGTGCTTTTCGACACTGTTTGATTGATTCCATCGGGCGCTATAGTCTGTTTTAGGTTAGGAATAGCACGAAAAGCTCTTCTCACAAGGCGGTTCATTCTTTCCGCTTTAGCAGAATGAGACCGCTGTAGAGGTGGTGAGTACAGAGGACGAAACCACCAATCATGAGGAACAGAGATCCCTGTCGATGGGGCTTGTCCTACTATTCTAAACCTGCAACCAGAGAAAAAAGAAGCAATCTTCGTGAAAAAAAAGTCAATAAATAATAAATTAAGCAATCAGGGTTATTTGCTTTAAATATGATCTATTTGATATAAATCAATTTGAGTCTATATAAAACACTGTAGATTTTAAATATTGATTATTTATGGCAAGATGCATTTTTATACGTAGCGATTTAATTGTTCAGTTCGTCCAATCATTGATAATAATGCGGAAGAAATAATTACTCTAAATTAAAGTTCGATAAAGTTTGAAAATAAAGTTTGAAACTCTTCGCTTCAAATCGCTTTTATTTGGGGAACACGGACAATAAGGCACACACTAAAAAATATCGAAGACCGTAGAGAAGAGAAAATAAAGAACATGAAAAGCGTTTGCTGGTAATCTTAGACATTCGAGATTTCGGCACCATTACGAAACTTTAGGCTGGAAGAAGATCTGAATGAAAATGAGCTTTTCTTATACATCGTCGTCTTAAAGGAACAATTCATTCCCGTAATACCAATATATAAACGAAACAAATAGAGGCACAGAAAAGCGGACAAGCGGGCCGTAAACGCATAGTTGTAAAAATAAATTTTACGGACGCCCGAGCAACATGAAACGCATCTCGGCTGCTGAGGCGCTAGCGACGGACGCAGTTGCAGCGCCCGAACCCGACCAGACACAAAGGAGGAAGGCCCGGGTTAGCACATCAACTCGGACGAGCCGCAGCTGCCACACGCGCGTGGGAGCTGTCGTCACGGCGGCACGACAACACTCGACCAGCGGCGTATAAAAGGGAGCCGGTAAAAGCCCTCAAAAAGGAACCCTTTCTTTCTCTTTCTCTCGTGTCGTGCATGACGAGCCTGCGTGGGCGTCGTTTTTCTTCCGCAATCATCGAGTGTCTCGAGCGACTTTAGCGGGGCCAAAGCGTCGCAACTTCTACGCAAGATTCGAAGGCTGTCCCGAGAAAGTCTTTTACTTCTTCCTCCCTTCGTGGGTCCCCCCCCCCCAAGAACGAAGAGTGTCCCGATGACGTCACTAAATCCGGTTTCGTCAATGAGCGATTAGGTTGTCAGGAAGTTACGCACATCTAGATTAATTACGCTAAAGAAATTAGGAAAGAGGCACACGAACTAAGAGAATGGCGTATTGCTAAGGAACTTTTCTTCTTCTTTCGTTTGTAAAAAGATTTGTCTTTTCCTTTTTTTTTTTGGGGGGGGGGGGGGAAGCAATTTATTGGAACTTCCGCATATTTTTTTTGCTCTGTCAATTCCAGGCGGCGCTGATAAGTTGGCGTTTATATATATATATACAGTCGGAAGGGTAACTTTGCAGTCGCATAATATATTATTTTTTAAATATTTTTGGTAATGGAAATGATTTGGAATCCTCATAGTGGGTCAAAAGCCAGATAAATTCTAAAGTATCGGGATAATGAACGTTCCGTCGGAGTTGTATAATAAAACAACTATGACGATATAAAAATGAAGGGATCTTTGAGGATGGACGAGTAAAACTTTCTCCGCATCTGTGCTTAAAAAAAAAGAAAAAAAAAGAAAGACGTTTATAAATCTCTGTAATGCGAAATTAGAGCGCAGCTTTTCAGCAGGAGGGGGGAAGTAAGGGAGGGAGGGTATGCCCCTCCTCCTAAGTCCGTACGCTCTCCTCCTCCCCTCCTCCTCCTCATACTCCATCCTCTGCAATCCCCTCCTCCTCCATTTCAGTTTCTTCGCTAGCCTTAGCCGGAAAATTGACGTCACGTGATCTCAACACCAATTCGATTCCCCGCTAAATTTAGTGGGGAGTTGATTTGGTGGTGAGGTCACGTGACGTCAATTCTTCCGCTAAATGTAGCGGGGGTGATGTCGACGCCGCGAAACACGGAAACGGGCGCCTAAGAGCTACGCTTTAAACAAAGTGGACAAATTACACGACCAAGCTCCCTTCACACTGACTGAGCTTCAAACATCGACATCTGAATTACTATTGTCACCGCCGACAAACTAAGAAACGCAGAGTGTGCTGCACATGGAAACGCTGCTTCCTTCGTGACCGGTTCTTTGGCGCTCTGATCGGGCAATCCTGCAATCTCATTCGCTGCGGAGCAATACTATGATGGGGACTCGGCACGCCCGCGTTTCCGAAACTCTCTGACGTCACGCCATTGCAGTGTCGCTGCTGTCGGCGCTGCGCATGCGCAGATGTCCCCTTTACCCCCCCCCCCCGGCGTGGGCAAACACGGCCCTGTTTCTAAACACTAGCTGCGTTCGATTTGCCTGCATTTCCATGCAGCGGTGCAGAAAAGTGTAGGGCGGTGCACTTCCGGTCCTATCTGAATACACATACCGGAAGTACGCTGTCCTACATGTTTCTGCACCGCTGCATGGAAATGCAGGCAAATCGAACGCAGCTAGTGCGGACAACGATAGAGAGTTCTAGCAAAACGTTGTCAAATGTCCGACACGACTTCGGGCGCGCGCTTCAACCCGCGCGTCCAAGTGACTACGCTCGCTTCATGATAACGACACGAACATGTTTTTTTGTAGAACATCATCTCTTGAAACTCTCCGTTGGAGACTACCACCCAGATGTGTAAGCTCGCTCTTATAGGATCGCGCGTGTGTTCAAGTTCGTATATTCGTATGGTCTGAATGAGCTCACAAATTTTGGCCCACGTTAAGGGGCGGAACAAACAAAGGGTGGCCGTTGGGAAAGATAACTCCAGAGAGTTTTAGTAATGATTACCGACCGCTAGTCAAAACTCGGACGTCACCCACGCTGGTAGCGCTGTCAAGGTGTAACCGAAGCTTTGATTGTGCGTGAAAATTAATAGAATTCAATAGAAAAATCGAAAGAGGTGTCTGGAACGATATTTTTAAATCTATTTTATAATACTAGAATAAGTACGCTCCGGCTTCGAACACGGATTGCCTTGGCTTTAGCACTCCCGGAACTTCAATTGCCTTGCGATAACATCGTAAGTTCACTTTCTAGAGGGTTAGGAATTCAGAGATGGCGAAATTACTTTCAAAAAGTAATTAAATTACATTACCATATCCTTTTTCTGAAAACTGAAAAAAGTAATTAATTAACATTATAAATTACCGCAAACTAAAAGTAATGACATTACATTACTTTCCAAAATTATTGAAATTATTTTGACATTACTTTTCAATACCTTGGGGCAGCAACTCGTGCTCATTTTATTTACGGTATAGCACCTATGTACCAAAACTCAGATCTTCTTGTTTACACCGCAACAGCCTTATGCGCCTCAAAGTGAACCATACTTAACGGGTCGTTTTGCTGGACAGTCGACTCACCGGTTTCACTATTCATTCAACTGTGAAGGTTCTTAGTTAAAGGGTGATATATTTCCGTCGTCCTTATTTAAAAGACGTTAGAATCCATGTCAGTTAGTTAAATGGGACCACGGGAGTTCGTTCTTAGAAGGAGTCGTCACGTGAAACGTATTCCTTCCGCCTCGGACGCAATCTAATCCTATCTTCTCACTAGTCAACGTATTCCCGGTCATTCCTCTCAAGGAGTACGGTTCGCAAACACTCGAAGAACCCAAGTTATTGCGCTTTGTCACACAGAGTGGTTGCGTATTTGCTAGGTAGAAGCGTGGCCAGTAGAGGAAAAAGATATGCACGAGCTTCCTAAAATGTCTACTTTCCCAACAAACGGGTGGCGATATTTGCTCGTGGGCAATTATTCCCGAACAAACTTCCCAATGGAAGGCTGCGAGGCATACCGCGACCGGCACCAGCTTTGCTCAATTTCCGTCTTTTCCGACTACAAAAAGCACCCTTACTTAACACGACCAAGGACACGCACGAAACGTTCTGGGGCCTTGTGAAGGCATTTGGGATTAACTATTTATTCCGGTCGCTTGTCGTTTACAGTGGTTGAAGCTTGCTGTTTCACCTTGCTTGACGAAAGAGCAAGAAAAATAGGGATCTGTTTGTCCTGTCCTCTCAGGTTTTACAACGTGCTGACTTCACTGGTGATGTGCCCTTCGTCTTGCAGCTTATAAGCCGTTCACCCCTAAACTGACAGTGGGGTGAAAGCCACGTGCTCGTTGCAACAGTCACACGTCTATCTTTCGACACGTAAAAGCGCTTTCGTTCGTACCCACGCGCACTGAAAGGGACGGGTCAGGTAATCAAAGGAAGGTTCTGGTAAGCTAGTAGCTCCCACCATACTGTCAATTTAGGGATGAACGAAGTATAGTATCGTCGTGATGACGTCACGCCGTGAATCTGTCTTGCCTGAAGTTTATTAGCCGTGGCCTTAGAGCGATGTGTTTACACATAAGATTTTCTCTTTCGTCTTCCCAGCTCGGCCTTGTGCGTCTGCCGCGTTCTCCGGCATAGGCTAATTGGCGCTCAAATGGCCGTTGTTAATTTGCTTTGAATCCTCTTTTCACGACATTTCACCATGCAAAATAATTTTTCTTTTATACTTAAAGCTCGCAAATGAACTTCCTAAATTTCGGACAAAAGTAATTTCAAACTTAATTAGTAATTTCTTGAAATTAATGCCTGAGAGTAATCCATTACATTACTAAATTAGCAACGTAGGAAAGTAATTAATTACATTACTCATTACCCCAAAAAAGTAATTTAAGTAATTTAATTACTGGAATTTCATTACAGTAATGCCAATACTGCCATCTCTGGTTAGGATACTCTCAAAATTTCTGAAAAATAACGTGCGCGCCCATCACCCAAGGTGCACTTTGGGGGTTCGGCGCACGATCAGCGGCGACAACGCTTTCTCACAGGGTGCGCACAGCCCTTCGGCAAGTTAATCTAAAACTCCCTAACAGGGAGTTTTAGTAGCTAGTTTCGATACCTCCGATAACGATACCCGAAACTCTGCAGACGGCTTTGCGCATGCATCGTATTGTTACCGGGTGTTGTTTTCACATCTATCGAAAGAATCTACTCAAAGTCCCTATTAGGGAGTTTTCGTAGATAGTTTTCGCTGCCCCGCAACGCTCTCCTCAACGCGCTACCATTCCCGGAACTCTACAGTAAAGGCCATCAGCGCGCAGGCGCAGTAGCGGCTTCTTCGTCGCGAAGGGCTTAGACGAGGGGCAAACTCGATCTACGAAAACTCTCTACTGTTTGTACATCAGCGTTACCCAAGAGGACGACACTACGGCGCCTGTGCGCCGCTAGTGTAGTACTTTCGGTGCTACTAATGCCCAATATTTCTTCCGACGTAATTTTTTCCCAAATTGCAGGGCGCTTTGAGGGCTCGTAGCGGATACTTCGCGAGATCAACGAAAATTGGAGAGACAAAAAACCTCTCTTTTTTTCCACTTTTAGAGCACAATGAACGTCAGTAACGACATGTTACCTCTTCTTCTGCAGCCAGCTTCCCCATAAACGGCTTCTAGTCACAGATGGCATACTTCTACTTTGGGAAGCTTCGTCTTGATTTAAGGACTGAAAGACATAATCAAGCCAAGCTGCGAAACAGTGAGACTCGTAGCAACCGGTAGAAACGATTGGCTCGTCCATGGTCGCTTGACCGGTAGGCAAGCCCGATGCGCACATTACTTTTCAAAAGTTTAAGACAAAAAACAAACAAACACTTTAGCTGCTATGCTTCACACAGGCCCATTGACAAAAATGTCGGGTAAATTAAATTAAAATGCGCATTTAATTTCTTTTTTGTGTGTTCCACATTTGAAGTTATTTCTGCGACGACCATACAGACTTAGCTAGGCGGGGTAAGGCAATCTACAAAGGAGCGCTTTTGAGACTCCCCGACGAGGGGAGTTTGGAATATCTCAGCGGACTGCGTTTCGAGTTGCAAGAAAACGAAAACAATCTTCAGAAAGCCCATATAATAACAACCAAAGTAAGACTTAACCTTTGCGAAAGGCGAGTTCTATAATGACGTCGGAGTTCTCGTCAAACTGATGTCCCATGCGCTTGTTTTAATTTGTTGTGTTTGCCATTTCGGACTTTTTTATTTTTAGGCACATGGTTTAAGAGCTTTTTGGTATAAAAATGTCCCCGGTTCTTGGAAGCTCACGAGGAACCATATCGGGCTTTTAAGCGAGTGTGAGCCTTCGCCCGTGGTGTGCACTCGAGCTCCCCAAATTCTTTCAAACTGGCGAATTCTAAACAGCAATATATTTATTCGGAGCAAGTCTCCAAGTGAAGATGACGAAATAAAAGCGTGAATCAATCAATTTGTCTGCAAGTCAAGATAAGCTAGCTAGCCACTTCCAGATGAGGTTTATTATGCATCTCATATATGAAACATTTTGGCCACAACGATGTCGCAATAATGGAATGGTTGTAAGTTTGGTTTTCGGCAAGGAAAGCTACTCTTGAAGTCTGAGTCTAAAATCTGCTAAGATGTGTGAAAGCCTGTTCAGGACTCGACACTTTAATATTGTCTGGTGTGTAATTCAGTGCTTTTTTTTGTAGTTCCGTTCCTAAATGTGCACGACCAAGCTTCACAGAGCAATAAACAACGATATACAAGATATTTTCATGCAGCTGATTGGCCAGCTAGTTGGGAAAAATTGAGCAATGACACTTACCGTGTGAAGAAAAAAGAAGATTATATGAACGTGCCGAGCAGTTGGGATTCTTAGCGATTACATAAAATTAATCCCGGTCAAATTCAAGAATCCCGGAAACAAAGCTTACCGGAGAAGCCGGCGGATGCGGAGAAAAGCTCACCGATTTTTTTTTTCTTCGTGTCAAATGGAAGCTGTCGGATCATGGTAACATACATCAATTTATTATCATTAAAATTTGTGAGTTTTGTTAAAAGAAAATGCCTTTTTTTGTAATATTTGTGAAGCGTATCGGGTATATTGCTCCCAAATCATTAATTGACGGCGAGTGTTTTTTGTGGTTTACTCTCTAGGCAACAAAAGCCTTACTGAAAACTTTATGAACTTGAAAAACTGAAAAAAGTTCGAAAACCTAGTAATGTCTGCGTAAAACCTGAAAATCCAAACTGTAAATACCGAATATCCGAAAGTACATGCGGAACAACGCGGTGCCTGAAATTATCTTTAAAAAGTTTTGTTACCCTTTGAAAACAGGGTGGAAGGGTCAATAGTAAATTGAGATTTCTTTTTCCGCGGACATACACGTTTTCTAGCTGTTCGTGCTGGTTTTTCCACACTTTTTCTTTGTGTGATAGTGCCCTTCTGCGGCGAACCACCATTGACCTTCAGAGCTGCACACTGTTACCGTTGTTACTCGTGACCTATAAGAAGGTGGATGCGTTTTCGAAGTAGAACCTGTGACCCGTTGTCCAACAACGGTCAATCACCCCCGTCTTTGCCCTAAAGGCATGTGTGGCTTTCCCCACGTTATACGCTTGTGTTCTTTCAGACGGGTGGAACGCTTGCGGCTGGTCTCTATAATATACGATGCCTCACAATCTAGACAGTTCAATTTATGCACAACACAACACTTTAGAACTCAAGGGGGGGGGGGGGGGTTGTGTTGCCTTTTGGTCTGGAAACAGGTTCACGTAGTTTAATATGAGGTTTGAAAGCTGTTCGGATGTTTAAAGGAGCGAGGGCCCTGCGAATGCGAATAGACTCAGCAACGCCTTTAATATACGGAATTGGTGCTTGCCCTACTCTATTACGATCGTTAACCTGACGTGTCCCTTGTCCCATCTGCTTAGGCGTGTTTTCGATAAAACGTCTAAGATAATCCCGCTTCACCAGCGAGTTGACAATAACTGTATCTTCAGATGCTCGTAGTACCGGATTAGAAGAAATGTGTTCGGACCGCTGTAGCAGGGTTTTTACGACTGCTTTTTTGTGCTCGCTCGGATGATGTGAGTTGAAGTGTAAGAAGTTGCCTGTGTCGCAAGCTTTACAGTACATATTTGTTTCTATGTGTCCGGCGCTGTTTCGGCATACATTAACATCTAGGAAAGGCAGAGTGCTGCTCTGTTCTACTTCACGTGTGAATTGGATTGACGGTTCAACGCTGTTCAAAGTTAAATGAAAGTCATTCACATGGTCTTCGTTCAAAATTACGAAAGTGTCGTCCACGTAACGCCTATAAAAGATTACTGGGTACACATTCCGCTGTAGAGCGGTTTTCTCCACATGCTCCATGACCAGATTCGTCATAGTCACAGAAGCCGAACTACCCATTTTACAACCTTATATCTGGAGAATGTATATCTAAAATGAGATTGGTTAAGACAAAACCGTAGCAGTATAACAATAGGAAGTTTTAGAAGAATGTACGCATTTTTAGCGCACGCTAGCGTTAAATTTAGCGCATGCGTTAGCGCACCCTACGCAAGAGAGTTTTAGAATAGCGATTCTGCGCCGCGACGCAAAAGCCCAAGCATCGTGCACTTGCAATGCCACCAAGATGGTCACAATTTTTATTTGACACTCGAAATGCTGTAACCTGGAAAAAAAAAGATATTTGGTCCAGAGTAACCTTTTAGATTTGTTTCAACATGAGAATGCGACGCGAGCGGTCGTTTGGTCGTATTCGCTTGCGTCGCCTCGGCAAGAGGTTGTCGCGTGTACTGACTTTCGAACGCCGTACCTTCGCCGAGAAATGTTCGCGCGTCAAAAGCATGAAATGCGTGGCGATCGTTACCCACCTTACTGGATTTTCCAAACCGAGTGTAATGTCGTCCTGTATTCAAAATCGCAGTTCCGAGGATGCCACCGATATCACCTGGGAGCCGCCATTTTTTAACTGTGCTCGTCTTGGCTTTGGCCAACTTTTCATCACGAATCCTCCTTGGAGGAGCGAAAAGCCTCTTTTGCGCACGTACCCAGTTTCCGAAAAATAGCGTACGCTAAAATAGCGCACGCCAAGCGCAAAACGTAGTTAGCTTTCGGCGCAAGCGCAGTGGCGACTACGCTATTCTTCGCGTACGCAAAGCTTTAGCGTACGCTATTCTAAAACTTCCTAATGTCCTTGACTGTTAACGATGTGCGCGAGGGGAGCGTGTCATCATTATATAAGCGCGCGTTTCAACTACTTTCACAGCTAGAGGGCTGGAGACATCTGTGAACAATGACACAACATCAAAATAAACCATTGCGTCATGCTCGTCGAGGACGTGAGCGCGAACGTGGCCCACGAACTCCTGAGAATTACGCATTGTCAAATCGTTTGTTCAAGTTACGGGAGTGAGGAGTTCAAGTAGATATTTTGACAGGCCGCAAGGGGGAGAACCAATGAATGAAACAATCGGGCACAATGGGCGCTCGAGTGTGTGAACTTTCGGAATACTATAAAGTTTAGGAACAGATCGGTCGGAAGAAAAAAAACGACGGTACGGGGGGTTATCTAGCCGTTTTTTCTTTTTTAGTTTATGGAGGTAATCAACAAGGGATCTCTCAGATTTTGGGGTGGGGTCCCGTGGCAACCTCACGAGATGAGTTCTGTCATCAAGAACCAAATGCATTTTTTTCATAATAAACTTGTTTGTCAAGTACAACTGTACCTTTTGCCTTGTCTGCAGCAAGAATAATAATCGACTGATCCGATTTTAGATCCCGGAGTGCCAATTGCTCCATCTTGGTTAAATTCGATGGCGTCCTTTTGGGTTGTTAAGCGTAATTTTTATGCGGCTGCGTGCCAGATTAATACCAGTCGTGTCCTGTAGGTGACGAATTAAGTGCCTCCTCGATTTCAATTATAAGATCTCTTTTAGGAACGATGTGTCGGGCAAGAGTGAAATCGAGTCCTTTCGAAAGAGACTTACATGGTTCAAGGAGATTTAATGCAACTCTAATGCTCCTAACGCTCTAGCTGTACTTAAGATTCATGCCTAACGATATAACAAACAAAATTGTTTCAAGAACGATCGAAACATACGTCGGGCACCTTTTCTTAAAATGTGATAGAAAGTGCTGCTAACCATGAGAGTGGTAAGCACAATCCATCCAACCCTTATGAATAATTAGGAGAAGAAAACAGCCGCCGACTACTTGTTTTGCCCTCATTGTATGGTGTTAAAGTCGCGATGAGGCATAAGAACATTTCTAAATATCGCTCTAACGGGCTGCCGAGAAAACTTTTTTTTTGGTATTACGTTTGATGAAGTTAAGAACAGCGAGACACCATTGCTTGTGTAATCACTGTATTTAACATCTTTGCAGCTCCGACAGATTGCGGTGTTCCAGCACTCCGTTCAGGATCAGCTGCCTCCTGCCCGAACCGTTGAAAATAACAACCACACGGACGTGCCGCCAGCCGTACCACCCAAGACTGACTCGAAGAGTTCGGATCCGGACACCACCAACCTTCGTCACGTCACCTCGTCAGCCAAAGTCACACAGCTACGACGCGAGCCGGATCCAAGTCACGATGAGCACGCCATCAAGGCTCAGATTAAAGACCAGCGCGCAGAATCCAATGGCGACCTTCTACGCAATCATGTCAGTGTCCAAGATTCCAATCAGGGCAGTAAGAGCTTTCGACTCAAACAAGGCAACGGACACAGCCTGGTCAGCGTACTAAGGGGACAACTACATCTGCACGACCACCAGACCAGTGATCATCCCCATGACACACATGATCACCACCCCCACCACCATCACCACCATCACCATATGACTCGGCGCGAAGTGCGAACCGCCAAGACCCTCTTCTCAGTCGTGATCTTCTTTATGATCTGCTGGTTCCCGCTATACACCCTCAATTGCGTGAAGGCCTTCTGTGCACATTGCGATCCTCCCCAGTGGGTCTTCGATTCGCTCATCATTTTGTCGCACCTGAACTCTGCGCTGAATCCCTTCTTGTACGCCTACCGGATGAAGGACTTCAGGGAGGCCCTTCAGAGGCTCCTCAGGTGCAAGCATCCAGCTCCCTCACGGACGTCCGGACGCTGTGCCACAGGAACGGAAGGTCCCCGGAAAACCACGTCGTTGATGACCATCCCGGCAGAGTGGCAGTTACGGCTGTTGCTACACCGGCGCATTAACCATAAAGTGTAGTGACCCCTTTCTGCGGGTCGAACTTTGTTCACAAACTTACGTGAAGGCAGGAAGACCATCTGCGACGGCAGTGACGCTGCACCACTCTTCTCCACATGTGTGGTGCATTTTTTAATCATGCACAGTCGGTCGATCATATCACTACGTTCGTCATCAAGGCAATGAAGCGGCACAACCGGTACGTCACGGGGAAAAGTGCACGTGAACTCGTAAATTAGGTGGACAAGTCTCCCAGAAATCATCAGAAGTGTTGTATGGCGTTTGCTTGTGCTATCGACGGAGGATGTAATCCGTGTTGTGTGTGTGTGCGATGTGTAAAAATCAAGAAGCGTTTTGTGTGCGTGTTGTGTGTGTTGTATGGTGTTTGCTTGTGCTATCGACGGAGGATGTAACCTGTGTTGTGTGTGTGTGTCGATGTGTAAAATTCAAGAAGCAATTTGTTTGGGTGTTGTGTTTGTTCTGCGTGTGACTTAAAGTTGTTGGTGTTCAAAATATACGACAATATAGAAAGCCATGGAAAGAAACGGGTATAAGAGAGCGCTAAAGTGATGTATCCAGAATTAGGTATTCACCAAAGTCGTGTTAGCGTTTATTCCTGTTGATTTATATTCAGCTCTCAGCCAATCGTGAGGTGTGTCCACTCAGGACTTTTCGCAGGTTATCGCTTTTAAATGATGCTCAAAACCACGCAGTATTGGACGCACCATAAATCAAAGTAAGGAGGATTACATCGTAATAATAACATCCACTATTGTCCTACATTATTGATGACAAATCGTATACAAAACTCCGAAGCAGCTGACTTTCACGTTTTATTTATTTCCATAAGTGTTCACATTTTTGTGCCTGCATAAACATTGAAGTAACACTTGTTGTTGTAGATGTGTTTCTTCATATTGATCTCCAAGTTACCAAATTATCAATGAATAGGCAACATGATTTGAAAACAAGACATAACCTTGAAGCCTCAGACCGAAAGCCGACGTTGCGCTGAGTAGCGAAGGTTCCATCCTGTGTTATTTGTCTAAACGACATTCCTCTGGCAGCTATATTCAGCTATATATTTGCCCACTACAAAAACGTCTTATGTTTAATAAAGTACATCTGCTGAACCCGCCTCCCAAGAGTTTTTGCAGCAGCATTGACCAGTCAGAGCTTACAACACTTCAGATTGAATTCGACTCCTACTTAATTCACTCCATCTGAATGTTCTCATGCTCATGTGAATAGTGGTGTTCCGTCGTTAAACTGCCTCCTCAAAAGTCGAAAAATCAAAATGAATTCGGAACGTTTTTTTTTTTTTTAACATTTCAGAGCTATGAGAAATAAGAATTTCCCAATCTGAAACACTTAATGTCTCGAGGATTTAATTGATTATGTACTAAATCTTATGGAAGGGCTTTTGATAGAGACACGAAACTATTCTCTTAAAAGAGGCAGAGGATGTTTGAACCAAACGAGGTTTCCAGGGAAGCTTGGCATAAGCACAGGGTCTGGTTTACACTCTCAGGGGCTTCAGGAATTTTTTTTTCCATATCTGTATTTCCGATGCTTTGGATATGACTAAAAATGTCAAGTACCTTATTTTCCGGACTATAGTCCGCGGACTATACATGTTTAAAAGTTGAAAATTCACCCAATGTGGACTATCTACAGGCGCGGACTGTGCAATGATTGTTTTTTTAGATCATTCACTGTGACAATTCCTGAGGACTTTTTTGAGTAACAAACTATGTTAATGTTGATTGATGCACGATAAAGGCTCTTTGCGAGCTAATACAGTAGGCATCTGTAAGGGTGTGCTGTGTATGATATGGTCAAAAATCGCGCACAAAGAGACGTTTGTCCTCGTCTCTTTGTGCGCGATTTTTAACCATGTGCAAAGTTTACCAACTCGCCCAGCTTACTACTCTACTACTGTGTATGATACTTTTTACGTTCGGACTATAGGCACTAAGTGCGGACTATGTACGAGGTGCGGATTATGTACCGGGTGCGGACTATCTAAACAAATACTTTTATTTTTGACCCCAAACTTGCCCCTGCGGACTATGCACCGGGTGCGGACTATAGTCCTGAAAACACGGTAGATTGTTTCGATAATTCTGATAACAATACGATGCATTGGCATAGGCGCCGCGGAGTATTGAGTATCATTATCAGAGTGATTGGAATGCCCTGATAAAATTTCCTATTTACCCATGGAAAGAGGGGTTGGGCCAATAATACGAATTAAGCAAAATGAAGTGATTACGCTAGAGAAGAGAAACACAACGACGAAAAAAAAAAGGCCAAACCAGAGCGAAATCAATTATTTATTTCGCTTCTTGTACAGAACCGAGAGTGCCTCGATTAAGAGTTCAAGCATCGATGACGAAGACGAAATTTCAGTCATATAAATACCGTAAAGATTTCTCGCTACTTAGTTTCAACGTCAGTTCGATTCAAGCCTTTAAAAGCATCGCATGCGAATATCAAGGGCGGCCCCTGAAACGTTGGGCGGACCCGTCGCTTTAAGGTTCTCGGGTAAATTCAGAGAGCAACACTGCTTGCTTCGCGTAGAACGATTAGGTAAACTCTCCTAATACAAGATAAAGACAATATAGTGAGATATATGTATATATTACTTAATTGTAATTTACACTTATATACAGCAGAATAGCCCCGAGCACCGAATTATTCAGACCGTGCGTTTCACTTTAGCGACAGAATGCACATTTCACCGCTTCCACTTGTTACTGTCTCCAGATCAACAGCGCCGACGAAGTAACATTACGAGACATAAGAAAGAAAAGTCCTAGGGTAGGCAGAGATTTGCATATGTGACAATCCACATCTGGTCGAAAGACTAAAACCTTAACCAAACTGCCCTCTGTCGGAAGCAAAACAAAGCGTATACCGAACATGGTGAACAATCGAGCACGACTTTTGTTTCCAGGCCCTGAAGAACTGTCGTTCCACAAGCAGGCCTTTCATGTCAGGTCATCATACCATGATGACGTGTCCGTCAGGATCACCCTGGGAGAAGAAGATAAAGCAGTTTTAGAGACAACACGTTTAATAGAATTTGATGAGAACACCGTTTTAAACGTTACGAAGCAACCCCGTTGATTGGGAGTTCATAAAAAAATTGCGAAAAACAGGAAAAAAATTATTTGCAGGACCGTAAAAACTGCTGTCGTCTCGCAGGTCTGCTATGTACGTGCTCTTTTCGAGAACAATCTTACAGAGTTTTTTGTACCTGGTAAAGGTGACAGCGGTTGTCTTACGTTTCGCAGAATGTTTGCTTTCAATGTTATCTTAATCGTAAGTTGGAAGTCATTTGAAAATATTCATAGTAAATACGTAGATGGTGCGCTTTGTCGACAGCAGGCACTATTCGCTCCTTTGTACTCTCAAAAAAGCTCCCGAAATCGCTTCCGCCTATAAATTAAGATAACCTAATACTCAGAGTGTCAGAACGAATTTTTTATTTCTTCGGTTCGGGTTCAGGTTTACGGCTTTCGTCCGAATGGACCATTTATTGGGAAGGCCGTAAAATGCTGCCCCTGCCTTGTATCTTTCTAAAATGAGTTGATTTCATTGTTTTCGAAGATGCTTAGCAGGTTTCTCATTCAATCTATTTGCTTATTTTCGCCAATTAAAACGTTAGTTAGTAAATTTTCGTTAATTGAGTTAATAAGTATGTTTTCGTAACTCCGACGTCCGCCGTCGCTGGCAGTTTGTTCCGAAAGAGAAACCTTTATCACCACCTTAGTTTTAAGTATTTTGAAAGCCTTGCTGAAATACCTGTAGATACCGAAGCTATCGCATCTTTTTCAACAACTAGTATACAGGAGGACAAGCCTGAGCTTTCCCCACCAGGGTTATTTATACTGAAAAATACAACTTTTCTAGAAAACTCTGTACTTCAGAACTTTAAGGATCAAAAAAGTATCCAGTACGTAAATTACCACTCCTCTATCGGGTTGAATTGAACCTGAGAGGGATTCAGTTTAACGTCTATCAGATTCTGACTGTACCTCTCTCATGTTTAATCAGAAATAAATTTTAGAAATAAAATAATTTATGTTTTATAAAAGAAGCTCTCGATTTCTAACGTTCATGGTAGCAGCCAACTAAATTCCGAGAACCCGACAAGAGTAACATTAGTGCTGTGAAAATGTTCAAATTAATAACCAAGCTTTTTGTTTGTATCTAATGTTTCAGTTTTCCGATAAAATTAATTATGAACCTCGCGAAGCGAATAGGTGAAAGCCTTCCGAAGTAGCACCATCGTCAATAATTCGTAACTTGCGAAAAATCTCAAACTCGTAAAACAAACGCAGTCATCTGTCAGGTAACGACGGGCAAATGCAGGAACAATCAGCCTTTTAACCAGTAAGTTATCACAGGACGTTGTCAAGACCCATAGATCACTTTGCAAATAATGATTGCCCCGAGTACGCATGCGCGGCCCGGATTAGAGTAGATATCCGAATGAGTGTCCGTCTTGCTCTGCACATATCGGAGAGAATACCGTCACCGGCGTTCTCAGCATCATCGCGCAGTTCACGAGATTTCAGCTCTTTTTCTGCGACAGCTAAACAAACGCCGGGCGCGGTTTATTGTGTTCACACTTCTTTCATCGACCGTTTTAACAAGAAAGCATTAACTGTCCCATGGAGAGAACCGGCGTTATCAGCTTTTGAAGCCGCGCCAAACGGCACCTAAACTCCCCTGTCCCAACGGAGCGAAGCTCTCGTCTGTAGCGGCGATTTGATGGATAGGCTCCCATTGGCTGACGCGCGTCATACTTTCAAGGAACGAGGCTCCCATCGGCAGCCGCGCAACGTAGTTCCAAGAAACGGCTCCCCAGAGAGAAGCCCTCTCCATGGCGGCGTAGCGGCTGGCCGCAGAGCCAGCAGAGCCCTAACGGGCAGACTCCGTAGAGGCTGCACGGCCGAGCTTCAGCGCGGCACAGCCACTTCACTAGGGAGAGCGCTTGGCCGTCGGCCGCAACCTCGGCAGGAGCGAAACATGGCCGTCCACGTTAAAACGCCACTGACGAATTAAGGGAGCGGAAGAACGACATTCATGTTGTTTTTTTCAGCGAATGCCACAGTCTCATTGACTCCAGTGCGAGAATGAGATACTCGCGGGGACTCGTCACCATCTGTGTTTCTTAAGCCCTTGGTGGCTATAGACGTTTGCAAGTACGGCCTCTCGAAGCCGTCATCTGGCTGCTGTGGTGTGTACATCACCTGATATATACAGTGAAGCATTGCTGAGGTGTACCCATTGTTTCCAGACCGGCGCCCAAAGGAAGCGTTTTCCATCCACAGCGGTTAGATTAGCTCTCGAAGCGTGGCTACTTGCAAACCTCTATACGGGGTGTTTCAAGTAACTTGCGTCAAGACTTCGAGAAAGCTGGTGCAGGCCACGCGTATCAAACCAGCGCAATTGTGTTCATAACCCTATCGAGCAAGTCAAGATACATCTTTTGCGATTTTCCAAACTAGCTAATTAACGCCAATTAATTAGCAAACGTCATAAATATGTTCAAGCGCAACGCTCCCCCCCCCCTCTCTGTTCCTTAGAAAAACTGTAGAGCGTGTTACAATACATCTCAATGAGTTGTTTTCATCAAGATAGCCTTCGTCTGTCTAATTGCTTCAAACATAAAAAAATACATGTGAGATTTAAGATGTTTTACGTGACTAAGCGCACTATCATCGCAGTTCGCTAACGAAAAGTCATGTGGAATCATTTATATCTCGCGAGAAATATTCAAACTTTCTTCAAAGCTAAAAAGAAATAGACACGCAAAGGCTATCTTTTAGAAATCACATGATTAGATGTTCTTGAGCGCCATCTTCAAAGTTTGTATGGGAGGGTTTGCGCGAAAATTAGTAGTTAAAAACTAATCTTATTAATCTGTGTTAAATAGCCAGTTTGGGACATGGAAAAACATATCTTGACTTGCTCTATACGACCGTCAACAATACTGTATTTGGTTCGACAGGCGTAGCGTGCTACTGTTAATTCTAATTTTTTTTTAATTTTGACAGAAAGTAGTTGAAATACCTTGTAATATAGATTTAGCGAGACCCAGCGCGACAAACCATATCGTAAGTTTTTTAAGTAAAAAAACGCCTAAGTGGTGTTTATTTTGATCTGTCTGGTCTCCTTGAAGGATTTGCATGGTAACCAGAGTAGCCAACAAGTGAGCCCGTTGACGCCAAACTCTGCAAGCTTTGTCACCCTGTATAGCTCGCCACCTATGTCTACGTCTAGGTAATATACCGAGTGTTCAGATATTTAAGAACTCTCTTGCGTTGACCTTTCCAGTAATATTCTACGACTCCACATGGAAGACTACTCACAAAGCCTCGTCTGCGATTCCTCCTGGAGAGGCCGGCGGCGGGGGCTTCAGTGATGACCGTGGTCAGGTATTTGTGGCCGTCACTGGCCTGACGGACGCTCCTCGTGACGTTCTTGATTCCGTTGCTGGGCCTCAGCACAAGCGAAGACTGATCTGCGTGTACGATCAAGCGTCACTCGTCACCTCAAGTGAAAAGAAAAATCCGCGTCTATTTAAAAAGTTTTTAACGGGATTGGGTCGGGCAGTAGATCCCATTGTAAATGAAGGAATAGCTGCAGTCGCCCGTTCATAGCTATAAATTAAGACTCAACTCCTATTTCTGATAGATTTCTAAATATCTTTTATTCTTGCACGTCTTCGACAAGCAAAAGTGTACAAGTTGGCAACTTAGAGAGCTTGCGGGTATGTGTGTTGCAGTTTATGTAAGGCAGTAAAAAATGCGCACGATATTCACCAAACCGTGCGCCTTTATGTGACACACTTTCCCACTAATAATAAACAAATACCAACTAAAGAGCAGCTAAATACTGTGGCTTAGTATTTGGTAAATTAATAACAGCACCGACCACCAAGAGAAACGGATTGCTTTATCCTTGCAGAAACGCGCCACTTATTGAGCTTGTTTTGTCGCTACAATGGAGTAATTACAGTAACCTCTCAATATTATTAATCTGTTAGGCCCTGAAAATGAAGAGTAAGGTAGTTTAGAAGAAGTTTAGACTTGACAACATACAATACTCTGCAAAATATGACTCGAAAAAAACGTCCACGCCATATATATTCCTAGTACCAAAGCGGGGCATGAAGCCTGCATCGGAATAGCTGCAAGGTCCTCTTTAACTTCTTTGAGCCATACTTTTAATTTCGTATAAGGTAACTGTCAACTGAAACATCCCAATCATGAATTGCATTGAGTATTTCTTTAAAAGGACAAATGAATGGACGCCAAAGCCTTTCTCTAGAGAGAAGCGTATGTTACGTTACCATAGAACTCTTCGATGACTTCACGGACGTCCCCATTCTTTCCGCTGGTCCCGCGAAGTATCTTCGTGGTCACTTTCTTCCTCAGCGTCTTGGATGGTTGGCTACTGTCCACCTTGGTGACGAACTCCACCTCTTTGGTGGACTTGCGGAGAGTGTCCCTCAGGAAAGAATCGAGCCTGTCCTCAGTTTGAGCTCCTGCGACCCTTCCTCCGTGCACGCGACACTTGTCCACTGTAACTAGTCCGTTCGGCGTCTGTGTGCTTTGTGAGACTACTTTTTTGGCAAATGACTTCTCCCGACCAGTCGTCAGAAGGTTCGGGACGCTAATAGACTTGGTTTTCCGAATGACGTCGTCGAGGTTGCTAAGGTCGCCGGCTGCCGAATCCGTTGTGGCCGAGTGAAGAAAAGGCCTAGCATGATTCCCCCTTACGGTGCCACCAGGACCCGTGGTCACGGTTGAACTCTGGCCGGGGCTTGGACATGGGCCTCGTTGAAACTTGGAATTAATGGAGTCACCTTTTGATGCAGACAGTACAGTCACACCGCTGGGGCGACTCTTGCGAGGAAGTTCGCCGTGGATGTCACCGTTGGCTTTAAACGTCTTCTCTGGAGTTGGACTACGGCTGACAACTGGGATTTGGCTTCGGCTGGCAGCAGGGGCGTCATCTGAATCCGCGACGGCGGGGGTGAAAATGCCGAACGTAGGTCCTCGTCCTGTCTGGAAGTGGACGGCTGGGGGTAGAATCTTTCGGGGTTTCGGCGGCCTTTTTCGTTGTCGTGTAGACCGTCAGGTGCTCATCAGTCACAATGTCGCGTTTGATACCGTTCTGCGATGCCGATCTAGACTCACAGTGAGACGAAAATCCAAGTTCTTCCATGACATCGTCATCATCTGCGAACGGAATAGGAGAATCCGACAAGTTTGACAGTATGTCACCTTTCTCAGAATTACCGCATATGGACTTAACAGAAGTCTGGTCGGCCCCTCGGATTAGGCGCGTTGATGACTCTACCGTTTGAAGAATCGTCGTAGTTTCCACGGTGATTTTTGATTTCACCGGAGTGGCGGTCCTGGGACGAGGCAAGTCAGAAGGAGCCCTGGCAGCCCTGTCCTCTTCGAGGCACTTTCCAAACTCGTCTAGTAAAGCTTTGGTCTCATCCCCCATTCCGGGCGTAGGGGTGGCCGTCACCCCATTTTCTGTCCAGGTGGACTTGGATGCAGTGACTATCTTCTTCGGTTCGCTCGGAGTCCTGGTCAATTCCTCACCCCCTGACATTACGAACGTCGTACTGGGATAGAGAGGAGTGGCCACAGAAGTCACGGCTGTGCGAGCGAACACCGGCTGGCAGACTGGCATTGCGTAAAATGGCCTGGGTTGAAGCGGCGTGTCTTCGACATGGGGTACGAGAAGCACTGGGCTTGGACCCGACGACACGAACTGGTGCGTGTAAGTCACGGGCGTCATATGGTGCATGACAGAAGTCTGAGTCAGCACAGGAGCGACGGCATCTGGTGTTGCAGTCTGGGTTCCGTGATCTCTGTGGCAAGTTGGGGTGAGGACGGGAATGGCCCTGGTGCGCCTAGCTGCGTCCGGCTTGGACCAGCGCTCTTGGCTAGGCTTCGTCCAGAAATCGCTGGGAGGCATTGGCGGCGGTGTTGGAAGACCCGTTTTCTGCGTTTCCTTTTCTTCCTCTGATGGCTCGACCGGACGAAGCGACTCTGCGGTAATCTCTGCTGGGCTTCCAGGACGAACCAATGGCGTCACACTGTCGATAACGTTTGCCTCGTTCAGAATGTCGTCTGCAAGAGAGGTGCATAAACGCCTTTCCAACGACAACACCAATAGCAAAGACTGATCCACTTGAATGGGGCCCAATGGAGCCCCACTCTGAGCTCCCACTACTTCCCGGGGCCTATGTAGGTCCCATCTCGTATGCTTCGCATCCAGCCAAGCTGCATAAGCTAACTAGATGCTTGAATTGGCTTACAAAGCGCAACAGATTTCGGTGAAAAGTGCGTTTCTTCTATAAAACCGACTGACTTCTACAATCCGAACGAATACATCATGATACCTGCACCCGTTACAAATATATGCTGGTGAACACAATTAAGATTTTTAGACACACTGAAAGACCAGGGTGTGCCTCGGATAAATTTATCTAAGCAAGGGTATCTTTGAGAGAGAAATGTATGTTCTTCCAAGCAGCATGAAATACTTACATTGTACACACAAGAAAAATCATGCACGCAATTTTAAGGTGACTTGCTCACACATTTAACAGTTTTCTCAGGTGCCGATTCCGACATGATGTAAAATGTAAAGGGAAAGTCATGTAGCACGCATACACCGCAACAGCCTACGATACAAAAAGAGGAGGGTGTGAAAAACAAAAATAGGGAGATAACACCTTTCGTTCATAGCACTGAAGTGTTTTTGCGCTGTTTTCACGTTTGAAGATGTTTAACCAACTCGCCCAACTTACCGCCTTGCTGAAGTGTTTCTAGTGAGAAATAGGACAGGGTCGAGGTGTACGCATATATAAATTTAGAGGCTTAATGGACGGATTGCACAACTTGGTGTGCTTTGAGGGTTAAGATTTACGCACTTCGGCTTGCTATAGTACCATTGGCGATATAAATATCAACATTCGCTCTTGTTAATCGTTTAAAATGATAAAAATATTTTTGAACTTTCAATGTTGCGCATCATACTTGTGACATTCCTGCGTGTAAACCTATAAACCTCAAAGCACCGTCGTAAAAAAATGTCGTTCTTCATTGAATCCTAGATCTAGGATGTTTGTTATTTACTTTCAAAAATTTGCGTTTGACTCATTCTGCTGTACATATGTTACATCTGTTGTGTTCTAAGCATTTTATTTCGGCAACAATACCTTTTGAATTTTTAGATTAACAAAATTACCATGGAGCCATGTCTTTGTGTAAAAGTTCATGACCTTGTGGCGAAGTACTTATTTTGTCTTATTTGGATGTATGTTGCTCCGTAAGACACACTTTAAACATAAGCATTCCCGGGATTGATTATTTCTCTTATATGTCTCATATCGTAACGAGATCACAAGCAAGGAGTGCAATTTTTAAGGTTTGAAGAAGCAGAAAAAAAAACTATTTGATCAGCTGGCCCTGATATTCAGCAATGCGACAGCCAGGCCGGATAGACGCGGATGCACACGGCGGAACCCTTAGAATCGGGCGGCGGCTTACCACCACAGCGTCCAGTGTTGTACCCTCTTGTTTAGTCAGGAGGCGATTATATAGAACTATTCTAACGTTTTGACAGTGTTGTCTCACATTCACTAGCGTAATATTTCCTTTTTCTCGAACACAAGTAGAACTTTAAATATAAATACTCTCTGCAAACGCATCGTTCCGTGGCAAGCGACATTTGTACATCTGCGACGAAGCAGTTTTTATAAATTCATAAATGACTCATTGTTCACCTTCTTTTCTTATTTTGCTACTGATTGCAAAAGGTCTTCATCGATTATGTTTTACAGGTTCACCGCCAGTCAGTGCCTGACATCTGGCTCTGTTAATATAGATATGTCTTGTTTACTACAAATCACGAAGCCGACGAGGAATGAAATACTACCTCTCTCCGTGCTAGAATACGGGATATTACTTATCCTTGTTGAATACCTGTGGGCAGTAGCAAAACCCTCTTCACTCTCTTCCCTGAAAAGAGCCATGCAGTGCAGCGTACATCGTCTCGCATTGTCTTGGTTTCGGTAAACCGATATCCATTCATCCATCACTTCTGTTCTGGCTTCCGACGTGTCTCGACTCCTCTTTCAGGCTCCCCCTGTGTCGTAAAGACGTGGCACACTAGAGCCGTTGAACACGGTTCTTGCTGCTCAATGAAGGTCCCAAGCACGCTTTCACATCGGGCTATAGAACATATCCTTGTAGCACTAACATTACGGCACAAATGATGCATAGTACTGCATTGAGGATTCTGGGCCATCCTTGTCGTCTTCGTCGCCACGGGCCTCTCATCGCGGCTCTAATCCCGACTGGCAGGCGTCAGCGTTCCTCCTCGCTGTCTGAACCACTCTTGGTTTCAACAGGCAATTTACTAGGGGCAGGGCTGGACATACTATCGCGATACAAATGTATCGCGATAGTATTTGTGAAATATATTTTTTTATCTCTATCGTTGTATCGCGAATATAATCTTTCAACCAGTATCTGGATTTGAATATCAGAATTCATTTTCCGTGTATTCCTTGTATCGCGATAAAATCAGGGGCCTAATGTATCTTATTAAAATGTTTGAGGAATAAATGACACCCACGAGAAAGCTCAAGCGATTGTTTTCTTTCTCATGTGCTTCAGGGAGGTGGAGGGTACAGTGAATGGGACCTTGCGGCTTTGGTATCAAGCAGACCATGATTTGTTTCGAACTTTAGGTCCCTGAGATTCGTGAATCCCTTCCCTATTCCGCAAATATAACAACATCTCTTCCAAGGTGCTTCAGTGGGTCGACTATTCTGTAGGTTCAAAACGTTAAAGGCACTGTTGGCACGAGCTTCACCAGCGTGCATTGCACACCCTGTGCCCATTTCTTTTATTAGGGTAAACATTCTGCCTTCAGATCATCAAATGAAAGCCACCAGTTCATTCGGAGGCGACGTCTTGACATAACGACAGAGGAAGGCGCCGGGATCGAACTAGAGGATGCCGACCTGTTAGGGTGCCAGATATCTAAAGAATAACATGCGCTCCATTTTGGACGGAACGTCCAACCTAGTGAAGACTCGCTTGGTTCCCACAGCTCTATGTTAAAAGTAAAATGTCAATTCTACGCGAAAATTATTTCGTGCGCGAGAACGCCCACGTTTAATTTCAAGATATATCTCACGAATAATACTTGTTTCCGTGTTTTGCAATGGGTGATTTTTTTCTTTTTAGTCCACCTGCCTAATATGTCATTTCCGAGGCAAAACTTTTATATACCTAGAAGTAAAAGAAATAAACTTTGCATGCTTCAAAACTTTCCCAGTGTGAATGCGGTTTTTGTTCGTCTTAATCGGAGCCTGTGATCGTCGGCACCAGTGGAAAGCTTAATCTCGTTGGCTAATATGACGCATTACCCAAATCGGCAGTGGCGGACCGACAATTTATTTGAAAAGCTACTTCTCCTCAAATGTAATTGAGGGGAGCAGCACAGTCGTATGTTTATTTTTATTTTTATTGCTATCATATTAATAGATAAGATATGTAGCAGAGGGGCTCTCCTTATGAATATTAAATTGCTACCGGTAATGCAAACGCCAACATCTGAAATAGTTTTTCTTTACCTAAGAAAAATTTATTTCACTATTTCTGCTGAGGCAAATTATATCCCTGGATTTGTATTTCCGAATACTTTTCTAGTTTTAAAATATATTTCTGACTCTCATCGCGATACCTTTGTAGATATGTATTCCAGTACCAGTATTTTAGAGTATCTGTGCCCAACCCTGATTCAGGGAAACAGACGTCACTCCGCGACAATCCAATGGCTTCGGCGTGGACAGTTTTTGCGTAGTTGGAACGGTGGAATGCACCGCAGCCACGGAGTTTTCTCTTCTGAATCGGGAGGGGTGGCTGTCGCCATCCATCGTTGTGGGAATCTCGAGCGCCAGTCGAAACTCTCATCTCTGCTGATCATGATGTAGAATACCTGAGACTGTAGTGAAAGCTGGAAAACTTAATCGAAAAAAAAAATACAGAGGAAAAGTGCTTTTCCCTTGTGTTTCTTCTTCGACCAAGTTTACCGGCTTTTACCAAAATCTCGGCTATTCTACATCATGATCAACTTCCACCAGCTCGCCTGCGCACTCACTGTGTTTTCATCTCTGCTGTTTTGGGCTGGCCTCTTATCTCGGTGCGCGGGAGGCAGCTTTCACCCACGTTACGCCGGTGTAGCCTCCTCTCTCGGCGCCGCACCACGGGGCAACAGCATGAATAGCCCGATGCACACATGTGTTCTTTCGAATGTTAGCTGCCCACACCGTTAGGGAGGATTTAGCGCCGTGGGCGTTCTGTCTAACGAAAATGTCACGGAAGTCAAGTTGTCGGGTTTCTTTTCCCCGAGTAAAATGAGAAAGACTTCTGGAAGACTAAGCTCTTGTTTCTCAATGTTGCGTTTTCATTTCTTTATTTAAAATCATGGCGAGGTAAGCCGCACTGTGCCACGGAATTTATGTTTATTTTCTTGGAACGCTAACACACTCTCGTGAAAGAGCGTGCCAGCGAGGAGTTCCTCTGTCAGCCGGACGAGGCACGTCTGTCATTGGTTGTTTATTTTGCGTTCTACAATTGGAGGACGAAGAGTGTTCTTGGTTTTATTTTATGTAGCTAAACATTATTTTGAGTAGATAAAAACTAAAAGCCGGCGAATCTGGTAAAAAAAGATACTTAAATAAAATGTATTAAAAAAAAAAGACTGGCTCACATCGTTTATGTTACGTAACCACGTGACACCGGCGGTTCCTACGGGTGCTCTTTTTTGTTCACGTCGCATTCTCCATTACCCCGCAATGACGACAGGTCACAAACGAGAGGTCTATTTCGGTAAGCAGGAATAACAGACATAACATAATATCGTAGCAAAAAAAAAGGAAAAATACAGAAAAAAAAAGAGAACGTTATTAGGGCCACAGTGCACCCAACGCGTCGTAAAATCTCGAGAGGGTCGTTTCCTAAAGTGGCAGAAAGGAGTGTGGATGGGCTCTTACTCGCCACACTTCTTTTCTTCTGTAACCAAACGTTTGTTTCTGTCTGAGATGCTGGATTGCGATTTGTTATCCAATGATTGTGCACACGCCTCTGGTGTTTCGGAGAGTTAGGTGGCTGTTAAATACTATTACTACGTTTCGACGTTTTCGGGAAGTGGTTAATGAAAAAAGAGTGACCTCAATAAAATTAGCAAACTTAAATTTAAGAAAAAAGAAAAGAAAAGAGCAGGTAGCTAGAGAGTGTCCCACAAATTGAAAACTCATCGAACTTGCGTCATTGCCCGCCTGATGGAGAGCTAGAAACATACTTCAGCAACACAAGAATCTGCATAGGCAATTGAAGAGTATAGCGAACAGGGCATATTTTTGCCATTCGCCTACTTAACAATTCTATAAGGTTACTAAATCTTTTTATGTTTAAAATACACCGGCCACCTCAAAAAGATTCTGTGGCGACTAGAACAAACTGGGACGGTTACAGTCAACCAACCAAAGCATGTCACCATTGAGCATCAGAATACCAAAGTCTTGTGTCCCCCCTTATTTTAAGGAGGTATTCACTGTTCAGAAAAAGAGAGAGAGATTCCTGAGCCATCATTTCATATTTGAGAACTCGTAACCTTTAACAAACGCTGCCTTGGTGCCGAAACACATTATCATTCGACGTCACGTGAGTAAATGCACCGGATGACTGCGGGCATAGTCTGTTTCAGGTTAACAATAGCAGGACAAGATACTCCCACAAAAACCCTCCACTCCTTTCACTTTAGCAGAGTGAACGTTGGAGAGAAGGAAACTACCAATCATGACGAGCAGAGAGCTATGTGAAAGAGGTTTGACCTGCTATTCGTAACGTGCAACAGACAATAGTCTCAAAGACAGGCAGGGAAGTCGAACTGTTCAAGGAGGCGGGGGAGGCGGGGGGAGTTATTCCTCCCCCGATATGTTTTCAACGAGTGCCTTAAAAGGAAGGGGACGAAATCTTCCCTGCTCTCCCTTTTCCTCTGTTCCGTCGCCACTGGAGAGAGGGTCTTAGATTCCGCTCTTGCCTCATCAGGTGTCTGCCCCACTTTCAGCGTGCCTTGTCGAAATGTCTAAGATTTTTACCCTGACTATTCAGCAAGAAGGACTCTAGAATCACCTGTATTTCAGCCTCACTTGCACTCCCTTGCAGATGGAGGCTTCTCGAGTCTCACGGCATTGTCATCTGTCCCTTTAACCGGAATAAACTCAACTCAAAGGACGGCTGGGACGCGGAAAAAAATCTGTGGCATATATTAGTTTCACCGCACTTAGCATATAGCGCTTTACTTTTCCCATAATGCAACAAATTAGGCTTTGAACTAGCTCACCTAAAGCTATTTCAGGATTGAGCGACATTTTCTTCGTGAATTTCACGAGTTATTTAAATAAAATAGACCTTGAAAGTACGTATAAACACGTTCTCTTTGGTGAAAATACAAGCATGGACATAGTGCTTTACTTTCATTGTAGACGTACACGCATTGCAATTGAAATATTTGGAAAGACGGGGAACTCTCCATCTGTGCGCGTTCTGGCGCCACGAAGTTTTGCTTTTTATTTTACTTGCGCGCGGAAGAGATCCTGTTTAAAATAACCTCGCGCTGGAATTCGGCATTCTGAAAGTGGTACCTAGACAGGCGTACTGTGCGTACAGTTAATGTCCCGAATATCCTTCAAACACGACCCATTCCGGTGTTTTCACAGTAACAAGTAAAATGCACGTCTGAAAAAACAAACAAAGGAAACAACAGCACCAACATTATTATAACCAATACCCACACCCACGTCTTGTTGGCCTTCTTGGCCTACTCTGCAAGAAATGCACGTATATTTACTTTCCCAAAAAGCAGGCTGTCCAGTCATTTTTTTTAAAGATTGCCCATCGGCTATCGCAGAGCTACAAACCTTTGTAATGTTCACTTCGAAGAAAACAAAATGCTACGATCCGGCGGTGGCTCGAATTCAATGACACGCTTCATGCCCAATTAATGACGAAAGCCAGTGCTGCTTGATGGCGTTTGAAGCATGTCTTCGAGCCTTTCAAAGCGTTCTCGAGGGGAGTCAAAGTTTTTCGATGCGCCTGATGCGGTGCGCAGCCGTCAAAGACAACCAGCAAGTTAAGGCTGATTCACACATCCGGGTTTTAAGTGTACGGCCGACGCAGTTCGAACATTTCCTTCCAGTCTACGGAAATGTCCGATGTCTGAACCAGTCTTTGATGTAAGCGGGGATTAAAATTTAGCGGCGTGCATTTACAGCGTGAATATGTGGCCTGCACTCGAGCTCTCTCTATATCATGTATATCATGCAGCAAGCTTGCCATAAATTGAAATTGGTATCGCCGAAAAAAATATAAACGCTCGGCCATTCGGACTTGTTGCCAGCCCTGACGGCGATTATCCCTACGTATGGGCACTTTCTTTGTTTAACGTGATACGTTTAATTTGAGGATGACGAAAATGAAATTTTGCCGCTCAAGAAATAAACTGTAAATATCTACTGTCTTGGTTACAACTTTCAAATTCACACAATCAAAGTGAGTGTTATCATAGACAATTTTCTAAACTCGGGCTATGCTCTGCGCGTGTAGTTTGTTATACAACGAAGAGAGTGGCATACCACTAATTGCTCTTTTTTTTTCGCTAGGAATAATTTCATTATACAATGCTTGGCGTTACCAAGTTTCAGCAACCATTAACGTAAAAAAGAAGTAACTTCGCCTCTCGAAGGTTTGAACGCGGCATTACAGGTACTGCAGGTGCCATTCAAATGTTTTCTGAGCAACCTCCAGGTACTAACGGATAGATTAAATTTTGCGTACCATCTCTACTTTGGGTGATAAACCCCTATGAGAGACTGCGCGTAAAGAACGGTTCATACGTACCCCTTTGAGCGTTATCAACTGAATTGCAACCAATTGTAACATCTTACGGCCAGAAAACTCACTGGCATCATCTATCGTGTAACCCGGAACACTTCCGATTTCCGTGAATTTGTTTACGCATTGTTCTTCTACAGTGTGCTCAAAATAATTTTAAGGATGCTAAAGAAAGGAACTATTTCTTATATATATATATATATATATATATATATATATATATATATATATATATATATATATATATATATATATATATTGCGTAGATTTCATCTCGTCAAGTACTACACAACAGCTTTAGTCCAGCTGCACGCACATCGTAAGTTTCCAGGCCTACCTAATAGACAGCGCCAGTGTTCCCGTCACCCGTGTCCTCAGGTGTGCCTAGATTTCAGAGTGTTTCCAACTGCTCTAGCGGTGTCACGTGGTTTGTGAGCAGCTCTTGAGATAGAAGATGCGAGGAAGGGAAGGCGGAAGCGTCCATCGTCCGCAAGCGTCTCCAAGTTGGCTCAGCGCGCCATCCTCCTCGGCAAGCGTCAACTCACGGTCGGGCATGGAGCAACCAACTTGAGCGGGAGGGTTTGCCACTGCAATGCAAACGCCGTCGTTGGTTTCGGTTGCTCCTTCTCTTACATCTGGGCCCCCTAGTGTTGTCTCGTTGAAAGCGGTTACAAGCGGTTGCGGAGCAGTCCATCACACTCATACGCAAATATGTGCGTCAGACTTTATAGCCCTTTGCTAAAGTCGTGCGACTCCATGCCAGCTTTTCGGGAAAGTAAAACCACGCGCATTCCTTTAGCACACTCGCAGTTCAGTGCCCCAGACTTACCGGTCGAACCCATCGACCAACGCACACACGTCGACGCGAGTTACCTCTCAAGAGCTCCATGGAGTTCCGCTTCCTGAGCACGTGCTTGAGTTCTTCCATCAGAGCCTGCTTTGGCGAGGTAATCCTGTAAGGCTCTGCTGACTCTCCGGTGCCGTACGCCGCTACTTCCGGAGAGCTGAAACCGTCGGCTTCGGTCACGTCATCTGTGTCGTCTGCGTTGTCGACAACGTGGCGGTCGAATTGACTGCTGGGACTCTTGATCAGGGTCGGAAGGGGCGTGGCGCAAGTTTCTTCAGCTTCGCTGAAGATCTCGTCCAGGAGTGTGGCCAGGCGACTCTCGCTCAGAAGGATGGCGTCGCTGTCGTCGTCGTCGTCGTCGTCCTCGTCCGGACGCTGGAGCTCCAGGAATCGTGCTGATGACTCGTCGCCGTCGAGGAAGCAGTGCTCGACGGAGGGAAGGTTTTCTGGTGGTTGAAGGCATTTTTTTGTTGTTGATGTTTTGGCGGATTAACGTTTCGAATTCGGCAAATGGCTGAGCTATAGGCCGATAAACTGAGAGAAGGAGACAGAGAGAGGAGGAGAGGGAGAGGGTTCGGGGACGTCAAAGCGCGGAGCTCCGATACGCAGGATTAGGGGCAAACGCAAAGGCTAGCTACCTTCCTCACTACCCTTTGTCTTCCTCCAATCGGAGCGAACAAGAGCGTCATATGCCCCCCCCCACAAAGTGTCTCCCGTTCGAACGCCGGAGGCCGGCGTCCTGCGTTCGAACGCGTTCAAACAAGGGGATGAAACAAAGGTAGCTTAGCCTTTGCGTCTATCCACTATCCAGTGGCGTCACAAAGGGGGGGGGCGGGGGGGGGGCGGACCGCCTTGGGTGCAGGGCTCAGGGGGTGTCGCGGCGGGCCACGAGAGTGGGGGCGGGGGGGGGGGGGGGAGTCGCGGCGGGCCACGCGAGAGCGGGGGGGGGGGGGGGTGTAGCGGCGGGCTACCGCCCCGGGTGCCACTGACCCTCGTGACTCCACTGCCACTGTCCATCCCATGAGAATTCGGTGCTCTAACATCCCTGTGCGCTCTCCTCTCCTCCTCTCCCTCAGTCTCTTCCCGTATAGTCACAGAAAAGACGAGGACGGCGGGTAGGTCTTTCTGCTGTCCCTCCTCCGACCCGAGCTTCCTGCCTTCGATAACGGCCTCTCGTGAGCTTCGAGCATGCACGTGCAGCCAATTGTGCACGGAGGAAGGCTACGAGCGCCTGCTGGAGGCATCTAAAGTAGAGACTCCCCGCAGTTCTCACCCTGTCTGCGACTATGCTTAATCGAATTGCTATTTTACTGTTTACCTTCTTTGCAATTGGAGCGCTACTTTTAAAGCGTGGCATGCTTACTATTGTCCGTGCGCCTCCCGCTACAATTAGCTGGGAAATTGACGTCAAGTGACCTATACGCCAGTCCAGTTTCCTCGCCAAGTTTGGCGGGAAATTAATGTCACGTGATCCGACGTCACGAGACCTATATATCGATCCAGTTTGTCCATTAAATGTAGCGGGAAAACTCGCGTCACGTACACCGATTCAGTTTCCTCGCTAAATTTGGCGGGGAAATGGATGTCACGTGACCTGACGACACGCGACATATTAAGCCAATTTAGTGTCCCGCTAAGTTTGGCGCGAAAAGTGACGTCACGTGACCTTTGTAACCTACTCAGCTTCCCTGTTACGTTTAGAGGAAAAGCGGATTTTTTATTTCATGATTTACTCGAGCGGCGCACCTCTTGGCGGTTGCCAAATCAGAATCTCATCTAAGCGAAGTCGTTTCCTTATTTGATAAGCCTCATTCGGTGCTTTCGGATCTTGATTTACACTTCGAAACACTCAAACACTGAGCTAACCTCAGTTTTGTCTGAATTATGCCTCAGATATCGGCCGTAGCTATCCCTGGCGCTAACCTCGAGTTTATCGACCGATTATTGTATTGTTTTATATTCTACGCGCATGGTACGCAGCAACGCAGGACGTGAGTACATGCTAGAATTTATGCCTTTACTGCTCATGAGTCAAATAAAAATTTATAACAGGGAATGTTGTTGCTTTACATTTGAGTCAGAGGTCCCGGTAGGATCTCAATTTTGACTAGCATGCATAAGACCGAAACAATAACAAAACTAAACTATAACTGGATTTCGATCGACTGATGTTTGAATAACATTTTGTTTCTAGAATTTCTAGTTTTAATTGTGAAAAAAATACCCAAATTACGGTCATGAGTGGTCTCTTTGTCTATTAAAAACGTAAAACAAAAGCGCAATATGCCTTGCTTTCTTTAAAAGGGCCGTGTCGTGATTTCTTACGGCGTTTCTAACGCTCGCGCATGATACTAAATTTGTCTTAGAACGAGTTATCGTCCTAAAACAAATCCCTTTAGTATTTCTCTAAAAATAAATATGACCATGTGAGTAGTAAACTACCCAGGAGAAACTCGAATGGCGTATACGTGTACTACGTTTGGTTAAAAGTTTAAGCTGTGGATGCTTGTTTCAAATATCAAGCACGTTTCATAACCGGAGTCTGATTATTCAAGATAGTCGGACCTTGATCAACCATCAGTTGCCCGTATTATTAAGACAAAACCACACAAATAACACCAGTAGAAATAACAAGACACAACGATGCGTTAAGTAACCAAGAAGAAAACAGCAGGTGAAACAGGTGACCACACCAGAATGTTGTTCAGCAAGAGAACCCGTACCATGCACACAGCGACATGCTTTGGTTGGTTATTTGTCTGCGCAACAATAGAGCACAGGAGCGCGCGGATCCACACCCACGGTCACATCCACGCTCATGCCATATAGTCACCGTCACCGTTTTAGCGCGCAAACATGTCTCGATGCCGAACAGGAGCTTGTTCCGAACATCAGTTCAGTGGTCGTCGCACACTATTACCTTTTCGATGTAAAGGTAATCTGCCTGGACGCAGGCACTTTCAGGGTTTTGTAGCTCCTTTAAATAGGAGCAGGCGCCTCGATGGTAGCACAGGGACGTCCGAAATTCGGGACGCCGCAGAAAAAACTTATTTCCGAAAATATAGGAAATAAGCGTACACTCTCGTCGAAACATACCTACACTGTTTAAAGAAAAAGGGACCTACGCAGTGGTAATTACTCAAATCGTATGTGGTGCGTGGTTAGCTATAGTCGCACTGTGACTCAAAAGAAATGGGACGGGGACAAAGAAGCAAAAACAAACCCTACAACGGACCTTCCCTTGCTCCTGATGTCCTTAATATTCCTTTTATCCTGGCACCACACAATTTATGTAAATAAATATATATATATATATATATATATATATTGCGCAAAAATAAATAATATATGTCTACGAGACATGAGTGTTGCGCGAGTGTTAATAGAAACAAAGTAGAGCAACTCCCGGTAACGTCATGCGCCCCAGAACCCATGGCAAAGAAGGGCCACGGTGTCGTGCCAGAATGCAGCCACGTTAGGCATATCGAAACAGGCTTTTTCTGTCTGCACCTTCCAAGGAGTCGATGAACTCGGCACAAGGCTCGGGTGCGTCGTACGCCGTGGCCCCTAGTTCTTTGGCGACGTCTCCGCTGTCGCCGTTTGTCATACTCTGCTTGGAACTTGCCCGAGACGGAGAGCGCACGGCTCCGTTCGCACCTGGCGAAACGATGTCTGGGGATCCGCTACCTGCTCCGGAACACGCGCACACATAAAGACCGCACCCAAAAAGAAACGTTACGCAACGCAACTGAAAGCTGAGGCAACAGAAAAAGAAGGATGACGCCTCAAAAGGACACAGACATAAGCGATGTTGGCGACGATGGGCGCTTATGCGTGTCCATATTTTGTGCCTCCCTTCTCCTGCCGTAGTCTCGGGTTTTAGTTTCGTTTGCGATTCACCGATCCAACGGCGGCGTAAAGAAGCAGCTGGGTTGAACCACATGGCGAGCTAAGGACAGATTCCTGAGGCTGACTGCGAACGTCCAAATGGACACTCTTTTTAGTAGAATAATGTCGTTAACGACCGGAAACAACCTCATAACAATAAATTATTTGCAGCAAATATTGTTTGGTACGTTTTTGTTTGAAACAAAAATCATATAGTTATACCGAGTGCTTCAGCGAAGACTTCAAAAACAACAAGAGGGTGGTTCAGAAAGAAAAAAACAGTTCTTTTCGCGAACAGAGTGTCAGCCACAGTGGACGCCAAGGACTGCAAAAGAACATAATCATTAGATGAACAATCGACTAAAATTGAATAATTAACTTCTAAATCGGGGCAAATAAACATATCATTTCAATTATGGAGTTGCTGAGCATCATGGAAAATCGTGGCGATCCGCGAGCATTTGATAATCGCTTCGTAACCGGTGAAATTCCAACATTAACCGATGAAAACCACCGAAAAACGAATTGCGAGCTAAGGAACGCGAACACAATAAACCGGGCACTGTGTTTTTTAAAGTCTCAGCGTCTATAGACGGCATAGGCCGGCCCGAGTATATCCCATCGCAGGTTCCCCCAGCTGCCTACCCCGCGCCGTGAACGAAGTGCAGAGGCAAGAGAGAGAGAGAGAGAGAGGGTCCCACCTGAACTCTTCGACAGCCTCAGCCTGGCGTCTTCCTCCCTTTTGCGTCGTATTTCCTTCAGCCAATCCGGCACTTCGCTTTCCGAAGTCGGCTGGTGCAGGCACTCGCTCGAAAGGTAAGTGGCTCTGCCGTCGGAAGCTTGTGAAAGAGATTTATCTACGACGAGACAAAAGGAAACGAGCGAGACACAATATACGTTTCTTGTGGTGACCAATCATGTACGAGACACCCGAGAAAACAGTGCGTACAATACGGAATGTTACGATATTGTAAAATGAAAGTAGCTCTAAGTAACCGTCCACAAACGGGTGAATTCTCCGTTCGGTGCACTCCTCGTAGTTTGGGGGAAAACACTGGTTTTCTTCTTGTAAACATTTTAGGTCGTTGTTATTATCTATGAAGTTTTTTTTTGTTTCTTTTTTTTTGCACAGGGGTTGCGATGATGTCAGAACGCCAGACTATTATTGCGCGAATGAAAAAAAAATATAGTGGGGGTAGATCTCGAGGAGTCTAGCATTGAGGTCTACCCACTATCCTTCCAATCAGAGCCAATCAGAACTCGGCGTCGTTCTGACGTCACCTGTGCAAGAAGCAGACGACTTTCTCTCCGCATTATGCAGCAGCTCGTGCAGTCTAAGAAGAGGTATGTGAGTTCACTTTCCTGCGGTACACTGGACAACGAATTACCGCGAACAATACCAGGATCCTACAAATGACGAAGCTTAGAATAGGATTACACCCGATAACGCGATGTTCGCAGGGACGATGAACATGACATCATATTTGCCCCATGCCCCTCTGAACGTTAGATTTAATTTAATCGAATTATCAGCTTTGTCATTCGCAGGAATCCTTCACTGTTAGCCGTCCTTGACTGTTTCTGTATTGGAGAAAAGCGTGTGAGCGGCAAGGCGATGTTCTTCACCAGGGAGAGAAACATGCAAGCTCACACGAGCAGGGACACTTCAAGGTTGTGAGTGCCCGGGCAGAAACTTGGTTCTAGGGGACTAAGATTATACTGTACTGTATGTTTGTTTATGCCTTTCGCTTTGTTTATTTATGTAAATATATGTACATACAGTAGAATGTCGTATCCTGTTCGTCCTGTTTTTCTGAGTTCGGGGTTCGTCTCTGTTGAACGTGACACCCCTCCTCCTCCCTACCCTCTCCTCCTCCTCTTCCTCCTCCATCCCCATTTCTCCCCTCCTCCTCCAATTCAGTTTCCCCACTAAACTTAGTGGGGGAAATTGTGTCACATGACTTGGTGTCACGTCACCTAGGAACAAATTCAGTTTCTCCATTAGATTTAGCGGGGTAATTGTCGTCACGTGACCTCAACACCAATTCAATTCCCAGCTAAATTTAACGGGGAATTGAAATGGTGTTGAGGTCACGTGACGACAATTTTCCCTTTCAATTTAGCGCGGTTATGCCGACACCGACGCCGCGAAACGCGGAACGGGCGCCAAGAGCTGCGCTTGAAAACAAAGGGTGTAACGCACGTTTGCGCACGTTCAATCCGCATTCCACCCATTCGGGGTGGTTTTCCTTGGCACACGATAAACAGGAGCAGCACCCCGTTCAGCACTAAGCTGGCAATGCGGTGGAAGCATACGTGGTCAACGGATCAGTCATACATCTACCTCTGCTCCGAGCGGAGAAAGCGGGGTCCGGTGACGTAAAGGAGGCGATTGATTGGTCCCACAAGCGCGGGGCTTTCACCGCACTGTCAACGTAGTGGTGGACGGAGTATAGACCCTTTTGCTGTTTACAGACATGAACTGCCGCTTGTGTCCTAGGCGACATCCGGCCGCACCGTCTTTGCAAGCCTGTTGAGCTTGGTTATGCCACCAGGGCTATAGAAAGCATAAATGCTGCGTGGACAACAAAGTTGGAGATGTAACGGGGGCCCTCGCCTGTACAATATTACCACTTGGAGGAGGCAAGTTCTTTGACAAGAATACTCTATAGTCCGTTGCAACCTAAGAACGAAGGGAGGGTAACAAGGGCCGGAGAGGAGGAAGCAGACGGAACGCTGGAGAAGAGAGGGGAAACCTCTTTATTTCTTTAGCGTTCCGTCTGCTTCCTCCTCCCGGCCCGTCTTACCCTCGTCCTTCGTTCTTAGGTTGCAACGGACTATAAACATTTTACCAGATCTCCCACTTCTTCGTTCTTTTTGCGTTCACCTGGAGAATCGATGGTTAAACGTATCATCTACATTTCAAGCAGCAGTGTTAGGGCGGCCTTCCGAAAGTTCTCTGGGACGTCAAAGACTGTAGCACCACCTGGTGGCGTTTGCTATAAAAAGGGTCTATAATTCCGATCATACGCTGCGAACAACAACCTGGGGCCCTAAACTCGTGATACGCAAAGTTGGGGCCGAAAGTTGGCGGAGCGCCTCGACCGGACGTCGGCGAAAAAGGCGCGATGTCATCACCGTGATAGACCAATCGGTGCGCGCCGTCAACTTCGTCCCTAACTTTATGTTTGAGGAGTTTAGGGGCCCTGTACTCCGTTTCACTTGAACTGGATCGCAGCCGACTCTCCGATCCGATGGAGGCAATAAACCAGCGCCAAGAAGTGCATCGTCTTGGCGCTTGTCGTGTTTGTGCGTATACAATCACAGGCTACACCAATCGGGCACACTGGAGAGTTTTAGGGAACCGTGTCTGCACACCCGGTATACGGTACGATGGGCCCTCCGGTACGCAGTGCGCATGTGCGAGTCCTGTGCGGGAGCATGTGCGCAGTTCGTACCGGAGGACTTATCGTACCGTATCGGATGCGCGAAAACGGTTCCCAAAACATATCGCTAGTGACTGCGCCACGATCCTGCACCTTTTACAGCGGCAGCTGTCAAGGGCGGGCGGGTGTATCTCAAAACGTTCCATTCGCATTTCGCCCTTTCTCGTCCCGCCCCATTCTCGTTTGAACTTTCTCAAAGCCATCCAAACCGTTCTTCTTTTTTTTTTCGCATTTGGGCCTATTCGCATTCGCTCCCGTTCGCACTAGGACCGAATGGCGCGTGGTACGTTCTCAGCCCTGGATTGACTCCGACGGCTCTCAATGTACGCTGCAGTCCACTTTAAGGAAAAATAGAGTATGGAAGGGGAAAGGGGAGGGGGCACTCCGAATGCACCATCTGCAACTCGGGAAAAAAAAAAGACATACGAAGCCGTCCTATGACACGAAAGAGCAGTTTGGTGATTTATTGCTCCAGCCTGCTACCACTTTCGGACAACCCAACGAGCGGGTCCTGACCTTCGCGGCATGTTTTTAGAGATGAGGAGACGTATTCCAGGTACTATTAACCAAACTCCGGGACTAAAGCACATGTTCGTGTGTATGTGAGAGCTTGCGTATAGCGCGAATCGAGAGGGGGAGAGAGAATGGCGGACTTGAAGAAGCTTCTTCGGGAATGTGTGGTGACGCAGCCATACCACCAACATCTCAAAGTGCCCCAATTTTTTGTTTTTTGAGGATGAAACGCGATGGATAATACGAGAACGGATCAAATTCCGCGGGCCCAACCAAGAAGGACGTTTTGAGAATGCTCATTTTAAGAAAGTCCAGACGAGAAGATCGAAACGAGAACGGGCCCAAATGATAACCACCCATTACGGCTCGTGCCACCCGGTTTCGCGACGGCGTGAGCGTAAACGAATTCAGTGTTTCCCCCACTAAATTTAGCGGAACAATTGACGTCACATGACCTATGCACAAATTTAGTTTCCCCGCTCAATTTAGCGGAAAAATTGCCGTGACGTGACCTCCGCACAAATTAAGTTTCCCCGCTAAATTTGGCGGAAAAATTTACCGACGGCTTGACCGTAAAGGCAAATAATTTCAGCGGCAGCTGTTCGGGCGCGTCACGCGCTTTTGCGACGTCGTGAGCGTAAACGAAAATAAACAGGAGGACACTTAAGACTGTATACGTGTCGGAATGCGAAAGCATTCGTATACGTAGCGTACTCCTACAAGCTGCGCGCTTGCTATCCTCTGCTGAGGCCGGCCGGGTTCTGGGCAGCGGCGGGTGTGCGCTGCTGCGGCGGCGCGCGGGAGCAGCGCCACGAATGTGAGGTGGCGTTCCTTGGAACTATCCGGCGCGCGGGCCGAGTCGCAGCCATTTTAAGAGTGGTTACGGCGCGGAGGGAATTTCTCTGCCGTTTTTCGCGGTTACGCACAACGCCGGCTCCGCTCCATGGGTCAGTTAATGCTTTCGCATTAGAAACAACGATCGTGGTGACGATACACTTTTGGCACTGCTTCATTGGATCACTCGGGTCGAATAGTGAGGCGTGAGGGGATGCCCCTTATTGCGATAGCCGATGTCATCGTCCCCGGCAAAGCCCGTGAGTGGCCCGTTTCCGGGGCACCCACCCAAATTGGCCCAGTCAATACCGCAGTTTCTCTTGCGTTCGGCCTCGCGGATCCAGGACGGGAGGTCCTCTGCGCTGGACAGTCCGTCGACGGGAGGCCATGGCGACGGAGCGTGGGTCCCTGCCGCCGCCGAGGTTGCGCCACCGGTCCTCATCTGAACGCTGGCGCTACGCTTCAGCGGTGTCCTGCCAGCTGCACGGAAAAGGACGAGAAACAAGCTGTGAACCGTGCGAGTACATCCGTGACCTTGCTGACTCTGCAGTGTAGGGGAAACAAACGAGGTAGCTCATGCACGGCGAAAAAGCCTGTGTGTCGTACCAAAGCCACATAGAATTATCATAGCCTCTGCACTAAAATTTGGACGTCATCACAGTGAGATCCAGCGAATACACAGATTGAACAGGAATGAACAGGAACACGCTCGGCATGGGGCTCGAGCCGAATTGCCGAGTTGGCGCCATACGACGGTGATGGCGTTCCACGGAGAAAGCGGAAGATGTTTGCGGGCCTTGCATATACTAGGTGGTGTTGGTCGAACTCGGAACAAACGAATCGGGAAAAGGAATTTAGTGCTGTCCCCTAGTGCGTGTCACAGCATGTTACACAACTCGCTGTGCAGGAGTCCAGCTGGTATTACGTACACAGGGAGGAGCTCACCGAGGCGAATTCGGCCCTGGCATCGAGGCTTTACATCGTACTCTTCAGAGACAGGAGGATAAGTTCATGCTGAAGAACCTCATTATAAACAGTCAACACACCTCCTTAGATTTCGTAGTCTAACTCAGGGCCCATTTGAGTTCCTTCTTGAGCTCATCAATATGCTATGCCACTGTGGTTATTCTCTTCTCTGGCAACTACATTGTTCCTCCAAATAGTGCGACTTAGTGTTTCCGAGAAAAGCGTTAGGCACGAAAAATGATAACGCAAGAGTGCTCCCTATAGGCTACGGGCCTTCATGCCCGGTTTTGTGAGTATCAACTGGCGATAATATATATGGCGAGAGTATATCTTAGAATGGGTTTAAATGACCATCGATGGACAAAGTACTCGGGTGAGTGGCCCTTAAGATCTGAAGTTTTAAATGCTCAGTCGGTTTCTCGTGACTTGTAATAAGAGTACCAAAAAGTAATTGGGATGAGCAAAATCTTAATCTTGCAATAAAAATGGCATCATCTTTTACCTTGTGACTGGAATACACAATTAAACCACGGAGTCACAGAGATGGTCACTCACTGAGGGAATAAAAATGTGTACAGATGAACGTAATTATGCTAATCACGGCATACATTATTGTCCATCCCCTACCCTGCCCCAGCAGCACTCGAGGCCAGTGTTAATGTTGCAAGAAGTTCCTGTGTTTAGTTCTTTATTTTATTTTGAGTCTCTGTACAATACATAAATACGAAGGTGTATTATTCAAATTGTTCAAATCTGACTCAGCTCTGTTGCGGCTCTGCGCACAAGCCAGATAGGCATATGGACATATTTATATTTGTTTATGAGACATACGAATAAATAAAATTGAATAATTGATTTACAGATTGAAGAAATTACGACCCAATCATTAAAAGTAAAACAGTGCCACCAGAATGGCCCACGTGACCATCAATCTTGCATCAAACAAAATATTTCACGATACCCGTGATTTCACTTTCAGCTCTTCCCTTAAAAATGCGAAAAAATAAACATACAGTCTAAATTGCATAGGTCATTGGAAAAATGCCATAAGCAGCATCTTCACAATGATTAAAAAATTCTTGATGGCTTTGCTACGTTCTACATTTATAGGATTAATTACCTTTTCTCTGCACTTCTGAGAAGCTTTCGTTCTTGACAACTCGCCGTTTGATGTCTGCAGAACGGTCGGTAGTTTTGGAAGGAGTAGATTCAATAAGTTCCACGGGTTTCGGCAGCAGGAACTCAGCTGGTCCTATTGTCTCCGATACACTCTGCAAAAAGTTATAATAAAATATTAAATTCCGAAGGCAAGGCAAAAGTCGAAACTCCAGATGAGAGGAGAAGCATTTTGGACTATATAATTGTGTGATCGAACAAGTTTGCAGGTAGCTGTATTGGATTGAAGCTTTGATTTGAAGAATACCTGCGAGATGTATGTCATTAGATTGCACACAGTGTCCCGAATGTAACTTAACAAGGTCTAAATTTTAGTACAGCGGCAAGTTCACCCCGCAGTTTAGAAGACTCAAAACAATGCCAACTGTTCTGAGACAGGCAAGTTACTGGTAATGTTCTATCAATAGTTATCAAATTAAGTATCATTCCTAGTAGACCAAATATTTATCTTAATATTTTGGAATGCAGAAAAGTTCTAACAAGCGTAAGAATAAAAATCGCCATTCAACCTGGGCGAATCAAATAAACATATAAACTAAAAATTGAGATCTTTGTTTACATTTCTTTTTTGACGAGTATATCTTTGACCCTATTTTCACGCGGCACTGTGATCAGACGCATACCTTTTTTATCGAAAAACCCTATTAGGCAATGTTCTGGCACCTTTTTGTGAACGAAGTTTTATTTGCATATTGTTTCTTCAGACACTTGATTGGTGCTTTCTTGAATGCGGAAATAATGCACGTGCAAACAGATTTCATAAATCAGCGTCTAGACGATAGCGTGTTTTACGGTAATTGTACCACACTAAAGCTACAGATAATATATATTTAAAAATATAAAAGAAACTACCCACAAAAAAAATGCATAGTTTGATGTACCGTGACGAAGAAATAAACATATCTTTCAAAATTCCGAGTTTGGTTCCACAGAAACGTTTTCAATTCTAAGCTAAACCCTATGTATTACCCATGGTATCACAGTGTGAAGTAATATGTCTCCCTCCGCAAAGCAGCAGATCTGGCGGATTCATTTGTCAAGTACGATTGTAGGTATGACCTTTCAGGCTCAAATACTTCAATGCCATGTTACGAACATCTGATATGGAAGAAAATAACTTGAAATCTCAATGCTACAAATCTATTTACACCTCTATGCATTATTTCTACGAAATTGCATAAACCTGTCTCTAGGATAAAATATAAATAGTTTTTGCTAGGCCTCCACTCCACCTCCTCTTCAAAAAAATAAAATAAAAACCTGTTGGGGTACATAATATTACGTTATGGAAATAAAAATGAAAGACGTTTACAAATCCCTGTAATGCCGAATTAGAGCGCAGCTCTTGAGGAGGAGGGAGGGAGGACAAGGAGGGGGGTATGCCCCTCCTTCTCCGTACCCTCTCGTCCCCTCCTCCTCTCCTCCTTCCCTCCCTCCTCTTTTCCTTCTTCTCTCCCCTCCTACTCCTCACCTCCTCCTCTCCCTCCTCCTAATTGCCTCCTCCTCCTGCGCACCCTCCCATCCTCCTCCTTCTGCACACGCCCCTCCTCCCACAGTTTCCCTGCTAAATTTAGCCGAAAAATTGTCGCCACGTGACCTCAACACATATTCAGTTTCCCGCTAAATTTAGCGGGGAAATGACGTTACATGACTTGGTGTCACGTCATCTATGAACGAATTCAGTTTATCCGCTAGATTTAGCGGGAAAATTGACGTCACGTGACCTCAACACCAATTCAATTCCCTCGCTAAATTAAGCGGGAAATTGAATTTGTGTTGAGGTCACGTGATGTCAATTTTCCCGCTAAACTTAGCGCAGCTATTTCGACGCCAACGCCGCGAAACCCGGAAACGGGCGCCTAAGAGCTGCGCTCTAAAACAATTGTTACGAATTTTTACTCTGACAGCATATCATATACAGGACGCATAGTCCGAAATCATGTTCTGGGTATATGTTAAAAACCGCAGGGTAGCACTCGCTTTCAAAGATATTACGCGAAGTATGTCGAGCACACTGACTCCGCAGTCCATAAAAATTCATAAAGCCGCGTTTGTGAAGATCTCAAGGACACTGTATACTAAGGGCGCAACAAAGAGGATATAACCTGGTGCCAGCACGCTGCTAGCGAAACACGGAAATTGATGCAACCGTAGCAATTCCCAACGGAAATAATAAAGCGGTCTTATATCCGTCATCTGATACACAAAAGTAAGCATAATGCGGCAATATGTAGTACCTTTTCTGCACCCATCCCCCTGGCAAAAACAAAACAAAAACGAGTCATTGAGCTGTGGACAGATGCCTGATGCCTGATATTCAACAGAAGATAGTCACTGCGCATGCTCGGAAGGTCAAAGCTTCTCGGAGGATCCTATGACGTCATACCCTGCCTCTGGCGGCCTGACTCCTAGGCGGCGGCAACGTCCTGGGCTCAGCCACTTCCCGGTGGCTCTTCCAGGTGAGACTAGGCGACGCCGGCGGCGCCTCGGCCCTGGGGCCCGACGTCTGGAAGACCACGTTGAGGGGAGGCGCCCGCTCCACGTGTCGCAGCTGGACGTTCAGGAAGCTCGGCTTCTCGTCCTCCGTCGAGCTGCTGGCGGCCGGGGACGTGCCGTCCGAAGACACCACGCAGAACTCGTCCGACGAACGGCGCCGGTCCGGTGCTGCGTCCAAGCAGAACAAACGCCGCGGATTAAACTTGGGGCGCCGAACTCGTTCGGCCCTCGTGGCCAACGTTCGGACTGCGTGTGACGGCGCGAGGCTGCGCGAGATGAAGAAGGGAAGTTACACGGAGAAGCGAGCCGCCCAGATTCGCTTATCTGAGGAAGTCGGTCGCGATGTTTTCTGCGGGTCCTAGTTTATTATTTTTGTTTTGTTTTTCCGGCTGGCCGAGTCTCCTTGCTCGGAAATAGCCACTCGTCGAAGATACATTTCCAAGATACAGCTGGTCTCCGGTTAAAGTAGGCTTTCCGGTTTTTACGGCGTTGGCATCGTAGGCGATGGCTTTGGGAATTGAAGGCTGAATCCGGAGGAATAGAATCTCCGAGGAAGCTACAGCTGAGAGATCATCTGAGCCTGCTCGTCCTCATGATTCGTTTACCGGCGCCTCTGGTTCGCACGTCCCAGATGCATTTTGAATTGGATGATATGACAGCTAATCTCTAACCGGTCTGATCGGACGGACGACGGTCAAGTTTTAATTGGGGCGTGGGGGCGTTTTGGGAGGAAGATCGAGGTTGGAGTGGGCAGTGCCGGGTCAGGTCGCTAGATCCGCAATGAGAAAAGAGGATACAATAATAAAAACAGGCCGAATACAGGTGTTCAGGGAGTTTTGAAATCGCCAAACTGTGAAGAGACAGGAAATGACAGTCGTTCAAACGAGCACACGTTTATGTTTACCTTTCATAACGCAGGAAACGCAAAAAACAAACAAACAAAGGGTTTCCGCTGACTTCGACGCGCACGCGTACATAGGGAGATTTTGTTAGAGCAATCCCTTCACGTTTCTCGGAGGCGCTGACGTTACATCGGGCAAGGTATGTAAACCAATTAAAACAAGATCAACCCTAAAGCTTCTCGCAATTAACATGTCAGGCGACTAATTCAGCTTAGGTGTAGTCTAAGGAACATTTTGTAATAACAAATAAAGCCTACCAAATGGCTATGTGAAAAGTGCCTATGATCCGGAAATAATTCGGGTCTTAGGACAATAAATTATTACGAATCATTCCTTGCGAAAGGAGACGCTGCAATTTTTTCATGTCTGGAATATCTACGAAAAAATATTCTGAATAAAAAAATCTGTGAACATTAAAAAATAAATCATTTTGGGAAAGAAATAAATTTTATTTTTTATGATATCATGTGCCCAATTCCGGGAATTTGCATAAAACCCATGTAGTTAAAAGAAAAACAATTGTAGAAAAACGTTTGCGTTCCACACAAATTTAGGTGGACGCCTAATTGCTTAATATTATGCCTTATCTTACATTAAAATACATACATCAAAGTTGCCATTTTGAGTCGAAATAGGAGCTCGAAAAAGAAGATAGTTTATGAGGTCGCTTGATTTTTTTAGCCCACTTGGATTTGGGTGTTAGCCCCAACACTTGTTTAATCTTTCTTTTAAGACTGAACATTTTTTGCTTGTAATTAATTTTCAAGGCCTCGTTTTGTCGCGTTTCAATTAAAAAAACGAAATCTCCAGCTTATGCAGAAACAGCCATTGAGAACGATAAAAGCAATGTTGGCAGCGGTTCCCGGAACTTTCAGAAATAAACAAAAGTTCAATTCGACATCGTCTGTGCAACATATATAAAAGAAATTAAAAAAGCGTTTCTTGTTGTTGGTGAGAAATTATTTTTTAAACATGCCGGCGTGCGTCCCAAGCGAGGTGTCAACGGTGTGAGGCGCCGGCGCAAGGTCTTCAACGCTCTTCTGAAAACTCGGTTGATCCAGTTGAAGGGGACGTTATCCGGACTTGCATGCATCCGCATCCTCTTTACGTTACGTAATGATACTGGCGTCTTATTTTTACTCTACTTCTGCCCAGGTAACTGCCGACGAACGCAGTCTTGCACCGTCTGTCTTCCCGAGTTTGGGAATGCGTACTGCGCGTCGATCTCGTCTGTCGTATGTCCAGATCGAAAAACGATTCAGACCGGATAGCTCTTCACCGGTTAGAAATTATAACGATGATGTCGCTTCTTTATTGAACTTAAATGTATTTTTATAGAATATGTGACGCTACCAAAAGTAACGTAATTATGGAAACATTATTGCACTCTTTCCGGCGGACGCCTCACACCCCTGAGGTTCCTTTCATGCGCAGTATTTTAGACTCCGGAATACACTGGAGGCCATCAGAACATCTCGAATTTTGAACTCACTAGTAGTTTTAGAGGAAGTGTGTTTGATAATAGTGCGGAAGTTGCACGGGTGCCGTCTTCGTCATCTGAGTGTCAGGCTTGGCGGACGTTAGATGTGGTAATAACCGTTACGGTAAGTGGGGTTATTAAACAAATCATTTATTAAATTCTTCATTAATGGTTTCATGACTCCTGTTGCAATTCTCGGTATTGACGCCAACTACTATAAGAGGCGTGACCAATTGACAGAATTTGCGCAAAGGTTATGGTTTCTCTGATATTCATCGATCAGTTTTCGCGTTTCTACTTGTGATTTCAATATTGTGCGCATAAATATTACCACACGCCTTCCACAATGACGCTTAGAAGAGTGACGTGGTCATTCCCATGACGCGGACACTATCTCGGCAGGGCGTCGTTGATGAATGCGCCAACGAACTTCAATAGATCTTAGTTCTTTCAAAATACATTTAAGTTCAATGTGGAAGCGACGTCACCATTATCATTTCACATCGGTGAAGAGCTATCCTGTCCAAATTATTTTTAAATTTTTACATATACGTCAGACGAGGCCGTCGGGCAGTACGCATTCCTAAAGGCTCAGGAAGCAGACGATGCAGGCCTGCGTTCGTCGGAACTTAGCTGGATAGAAGTAGAGTAAAATTAAGACGCCAGTATCAATCAATACGTAACGTAAAGAGTACTCAGATGCATTGAAGTCAAGATGTCGTCCACTTCAACTGAGTAAAACATGTTTTCGGGAGAGCGTTGAAGACCTTGCGGCGGCGTCTCACAACGTTGACGCCTCACTGGTGAGCGCCGGCGTGCGTCGTGTACCAGGCTATCAGCTGGACGCATGGTAGGAGAGGCTCATCTTTAAAAAAAGCAATTTCACACCAACAACAAAAAGTACTTTTCGAATTTTTTTGATATGTTGAACAGATGAGGTAAATTGATACTTTTGTCTATTTCGAAAGTTCCGGGTACCGCTGCAGACATTGCTTTTTATGGCTCTCGATATGGATTTTTCTGCATAAACTAGAGTTATTGTCATTTAAGTAAAACGCAACAAAACGAGGCTTCGAAACTTTAGTACAAGCTATTCAAATAAAAGTCTTCAAAGAACGAAAGAAAAAAGTATTGTGCCTAGCACCCAAATGCAAGTTGACTAAAGAATGAAGAAATCTCAAAAAGTATGTATTTTGATGTAAGCTAGGACATATTATTAAGTATTTAGGCGCCCATCTAAATTTGTGTGGTACGCCACCGTTGTTTATCATTTTTTTAACTACACGTGTTTTATGCAAATTTCAGAAGTTTAGAACATGATATCAGCAAAAATAAGACTTTTTTTTTACAGAAAAATAATTTTCTTGGAGCTCAGAGACTTTTTCATTTAAATAAGTTTTTCGTACATATCCCAGACATGAAAAAATTGTCGCGCCTCCTTTGGCCTGGAATGACACTCGAGTGTTGAGTGTCGCAGTTTACAACACTTTTGAAGCAGAGTTTTCACGCCTGATGATTAGCTGAACTTTCATCGTATGCCACAGTGACAGGTTTCCGCTGGTATAGTTCTAAAATCTAAGGAACCAGGGTACAACACCGGCTTGGTATGGTGATGATTAAAAAGCCATGCTCGTGGTGTCTTGAAAAAGTAAAAAAAGAACACCTAAAAACGGTCACGTTCTTGTCAATCTGCAACAGCAGCTTTTTATTCCCTATTTCGTTCGTTTTATTTTAGCCAAAAAGTGAGAAAAAAAGCCTTATTATACTTGCCACTGCGTTGAAGAACCGCGCGCGGACAAATGAAAGCAGGCGGAAGATATCTTCCGGAGCTCCGGCGGAGAAAGCACAATTTCTCTTAGACCATTGCCATCACTTGAATCTTCCCGCGAAACTGAGGTGTGGAACGAATCCCAAATTGGCTATAGGGCAGATATATATATTCAGAATGAACCCCTTTAAGCAAGCGTCGCTCAGCTCTTTTGTAGATACAAGCTCTCGAGACTCCGAACTTTTATCAACGCCCTCCGATTCGTTCGAGCGTAAATCTCTGCATAGTCATTCAACCCCATTTTCCAGTTAGTACACTTAGGGGTGTCGTTGTGGCAGGCTTTCTTCGAATAATGTATGTGAGAAAACAACAACACGAATATATGAAAAGATAGCTAGCCCTGCCTTTGAGCTTCTTGTCGCCTATCGTTGATTTTTGTAATACAACCAACAGGCTCCGCTTTCTGGACAGTTCTAATCCTGCCAGAAGGGTTAAAATGTCTTCAAAACTAACTTTTATAAAGGACCGGCGAAGAGGGTGGTGTCTCCGTCGCCTTTTTCGGTGAACGCGTGCCACCGGCACACCCCTGGGAATGATGGTGGAGGCGACCCATCTCCGGGCTAAGCCACACTACCTACCCTGTGCGCGTCCCGTTCCCGCGGGCCAGATAAGCCGGCCCCGAAATGGTGACCCGGGGAACCTCCTTGGGGAGGTCTTCGGAGCTCTCTACTTTCTTTTTGCATCTTTCTCATTCCCACGAATCTGCCTAGTACGGTAGCATGGGCCACTCCATGAAAATCTGTTTAGTAAAAAGGTAGCGGCTCATCCTTTTAGTTTCTTTTCATTGTTAGCTGACGGGCAAAATGTGCTGGCGTATCCGTCAATGAACACGGCATTCTACGGACACACAGACACACTGTGTTTCTATACGTGGTACCCCGCAAAGGGGAAACCCACAACTTCGTTCCTCCCGAAGTCAAAGCACACTCAGAGTACACGGAGAAGCTGAAATGCGCCAATTCAAAAGGCAAAGTCGCGACGCATGTAGTGTGCTTGATTCGGTCGACCGGGGTGAGCACAAGCACAGAAAGACGAGGGATGCCATCACGTTCTGTTTTCGGAGCTGCTTTTACTCCGTTTCATTTTAAGACAATCAACCAGCGCCAAAAGTATGCGGAGAGAAAGTTGTCTGCATCTTGCGCGAGAGTTTGGGGTGACGTCAGAACGACGCCGAGCTCTGATTGGCTTTGATCGGGAGAATGGCGGGTAGACCTCAATGCTAGAGGCCTCGAGGGGACCCTTTAATAATTTCAATCAGCCAATAAGAGCTCGGCGTTCTGACATCATTACAATCCCTGTTGCAAGAAGCAGACGAACTGGCGCTCCGTATTGTCTTTCTGCGCCCGCTATCGCCTACTAAACCAATCACGTACAGTGAATGCTCGGCGATCCTGCGCTTCTTTTTTCTGTACGTGATTGGTCAAGCCGTTGACAGCAAACCCCAAAATGTAGCGAACGGAGTGACGATGCACTTTCGGCCATCCTTGATTATACTTGGGTACAGATGATCTTAACATTTCTGAGGAGAGGAGTACAGCGGACGCTAAGCTTTAATCCGCGCTCAAAAAGAGAGAGGGCACGCGCGCCTATACCTTTAACTGCGTTTCCAAGAAAAGTTCCCGAGTTTACCTTTACTGTACTTTATCCCTTAGGCTGCGGTCGTACTTAAAGTGGAACGGAGTGGAACTCCATCGATTCGTGGCATGGGCTGCGATGATATGAGGCATAGCAAAAGCGATGCGTGAAATTACATTATATCAATGAAAAGTTTTGATGTGTTAGCCAAGAGCAGGCTTTCAGATGAGCAAATACGTGCACTAACGAGACCACCTTCGAGCAAAATATATTTTGTTACATTAAAGCATGTATTAAGGCATTCCGACAAAACCAACAATCCCGTGCTTTGTATTTGTTATGTTTGGTATCGTGTTTGGTATTGGTTTGTGCTGTCACCCATCAGTGATCGAGCGCGCCTCGTTAATATGTGTATGTTTGTTTTTCGCAGGTGTTTAGTGTTTTTTCTACTATATTTATAATATTGTATTCAGGGCATTCAGGTTATTGGTTTTCTCCCATTATATGGTACATTCCTCGTTAATATATTGGAACTTGACGCAATACAGATTACGCATAATGTGTAATATTTGGTCATTAATGTAAGGTTCCGTACCAATTAGTTCACTAAATAAATCCTTAATTTAAGTTCAAATATACCTCTCCTTTCCGCCCCCCCCCCTCCTCCTTGCCCCCTTTCGTGAACTCTGCCTACATGAAAACGGATAAAGAAAAGAAGAGCGCAAACGACGGACTCCTGCCTGTAAACCAACGCCGAAAAATATTTCCTGCTGGGGGCCGATGCAAGGTTTGAAAGAAACCCGGAACGACCGAAAACGATTCGGGGCGTGACGCGACCGCTGTTTACGCGTTCCTTGTGTCCGGGGTACCTTCGCTGCGGTACCGTCAAAAGAAAAAATATATATATAACAGCTAGACACGCGTACTTTTTTTATGTTCGAAAGGGTGGAAGGCGGAAGCAATCACCCGCCAGAGTGTGGCACACATCGCTAATTGTACACTCAACTGGATCCCGGTATGTTTCACGGCGATGTATGAAGCGATATACTCAAAATAATCATAAACTAATATCGTGTTGATCTGGTGCCTGAGATAGGTATCTACTCATCGGCAGCGCGAGCCTGTAAACGAGCGCGTGTGAAATCAAGAAAGCTCGAACGACCCGGTGTTAGAGCAGGAAAAAAGAACTACAATTAAGGACAGGGGAAAACCACCATGTATAGAATGGAATGGCGCGACGCGGAAGAACAGCAACGCCAAGAGCTTCCAGCAGTGTGATTTTGAATGGTCTGTAATGCGAACCCTGGTTTGTAGAAGGTGCGTCTCAAACTGTCGTCAAGTGCTTCTGAGTCGGTCGGGTTGAGAGATTGAACAACAGAGCCGAACCTCTCTGCACTAAGGTACCTTAGGCTTCATGGAAGTTCTGTTAACATAAAAGGAAAAGAAGCCCTTACAAGTCCTTTACTCTCCATGATTAGTGGTTACCTTCTCGCCACTCGCTTCCTTTCCAGAATCTGCTATGCCAAAGTCAAAAGAGTGAAGGGCGTTGTTGGAGGAACTTTTTCTACTGTTCTTATAAGTAGCCTCTCTTCCAACCACTTATACTTCTGTTGTGTTTTGTTTTCCTACCTAAGCTTCCCTCCTGCAGATGAGGGTGATGCAGCGGGTTCACATGCAAGGTGGTTTTCAATGTATTGCAGTAGCTCGTCAGTTAATTTTCTAGAGCAAATATAGCGAGATACCAAAATCTGGCCAAGTTTTACAACACAATCGATACACCGATATGTATTTCACCACTGAGATGCAAAAACATTTTTTTAAATTCCTCTCGATACAGAGATATAGAAGCTCAAAATTGCGTCTATGATATTATAGCGATACATTTGTAACGCGATACTACCCAGCCCTGACTCCAGATATGTAGGAAACGCGTCACTTGTACCGAGTTACTTCTATCTAGTTACTTTTTCCGGTAATGTGCAACGTAGTTAGCTACTTTTTTTAGAAAAGAAACGAGTAACGTACTTGGTTGCTTTTAAGGCCAAGTAACAAGTAGCAGTATTTCGTTACTTTTGAGGAGAAACGTGTACAACACCGTTAAAACAACCTTGTTTTAATTTTAACCGGAGTATTCGTCTGTTCCGACAAAGACTGGGCAACCCGAAACACAAATAAACACTATGATAGAATAGCAACGTTTATCGCGAAACAAGGCAGTCGAACTCTACAGCTGGGAATCTCCTTGTAAACCCGGAGGTAGCCAACGCGGGAAGGCACAGAATTCATTGTCAAGTTGGAACATTAGAAGGGGAGAGAACAAAAGAGAAAGAGGGGAATCACACCAGCTCTACATGAAGCACAACACTGCCGTTCGTTTGGAGCGCATGAGTACATTCTAAGCTCGGTAACTTAAAACGTGACTTCTAAACCGCCGAACCTATAATATGAAGGTTACAACCAAGTCGTTTTGATGTTTAAATTATTTTCGTCAAGACTATAGGGGACAAGGCCCAGATTGAACGCTACAGAGCCGATATGAAGGTTATTTGAATGGCAACCGACGTGTAACCTCGATAAAAAGTGCGATAATCTACACAACCCTTTAATGTAACCTTTACGCGATACTACATTTTCTTCGATGCAAAAGAAAGAAAAAATAAGCCGAATAAAAAAGAGAGAGAAGGCGTATAAGGAGGACGGTGAGCTCAAAAATTCTGAAACTATGCTCACGTGAGCACACACGTGATCTCGGCTTCCTCGATCATCTTCGACGAAGTCGCGGTCGGCCCTTTGACTGGCTGACCGTTGGCTTCGGCATGCTTGCGTGGTCATGGCGGTGTCAACGCTTGAGGGGTCTATATCACATGAGCGAATGACGCTTTAGCGCACAGTGACATTCGAGCGAATTGACGTTTTAGCAAATAACGAGAGTGCGTGTTAACCCATTCCCCAACGCTGCGCTTACGACGTTTCGTGGCGACAGTCTGCGGCGGCTCATTAGAAAATGTGAACCCACTTGGCCCACCCGTAAACGCCACTTCGCGGCGGCCGACTATTCACTAAAGTGTCATTAGGTGAAACGTGGGCGTTCGCCAAAACGTCATTTAATCAAGTGAGTACCTCCCAACAAACAAGGACGGCTGGAGCATCTGAATACATGGGCCACCTCGGGAAGCAGCTTCGTTTGCAACTTGCTGCACATGGCTGAAATGTGGTCTTTGTCGACTTGGAATATCGGTGCACGCAAATTAGGACACCTTGGGTGAGTGGATTCTCCATTTTCTTCTAAGATGCGAAAGGCGAAAGTTACTGTTGACGCTTCTCGGGTGCCAATTTGTATCTGCTATAACATAATGGTATATGTCACGGCTTCAGCTTGATGTTTATATCTGGGGCGGTGACCAGTTTAGTTATTTGTTTGCTTGCGTTTGGTGGTGTCCGGCGTTCTCTGTTCAAATGTATACGCATATAATATCTAAACTCCTGTCTTTATTGCCGTCAAGTATTGTGTATACATTGTAAAATATTAATGTTTTGCCTGGGCTGGCAGGAAATTCTACTGATATCTTCAAATCACTCGAATTTCTTTTTTTATGTTTGTGATTTGCTACGGCGCAGTTCCAGGTGTTTCTGTCGGCTGTGCACGTTGTTCTCTACTCACGGGGTTTGGCGGGAATCGACAGCACAAGGACGTCCCAAAATCTCGTACACCAGTAGACTTCCAGTAGCACATTTATTTGTTCTTCCACAGCCCGCAACAACGAGAAGAAAAAAAAGATGTTTATTTGGAAACGAGTACTAACAAAACGTTATCCGTCTGAAATTAAAAAAAAATAGAAAAAAAAACATACGAGAGGTGAAAGTTACAAGTGAAACAGGTATCAAAAGGTTCACCGACAATGGGTAGTACTAAACCTTGTTTAGAAACACACTTGTGAACTGATGCCGAAACTGCGATATGTGTGGGAAGTTATGCTGAACATTGTGCTTGTCATTTGTGCTCGTCAATAGTGTGACGCGTACGATAGGTGTTTGTGTAGGCTGGGTTGATTCATTTGTCTTGCATAATATCAGACCTTATTCGCACGCTTGTAGTCCCTTTCTTAATAACCATAGGCGAAGGTAACAACGGGAGTTGGCGTGTGGTTGCGCTCGACAACACTTTAATTCAAGCTTTTTTGGTAACAATATAGACTCCTTTTTGAGAATTGTCTGTTTTAATAGTAAAGCTCGGCCGTTAGTACATATGTTAAAACAATTCCTCGATTTTTCTAAAGAAGAAAATTATATATTCTTTAGGAATCTACGCATCATCCCCTCCGCCCCATGTCACCCTAGAGATATTTGTATTTTACATTGAGAGACGAGCGGCAGCATTCCGCACCACTTATAAACGTGTGTATGGGTGTGCGACTTTATGAATGGTCGACATATTCCCAATATTCAGAGGCCCACACGCTTAGCGAGGACTTTTCTTTATGTTCATTTTCCAGAAAGGAGTTTTAGACGAGGTCTTGTTTGCCGTCCCTCACTTCTGTTGACGGACACCGAGAAGATCGGGGTTCAAGATGGAAGGTCGAGAAAACTCGCACTCGGAATGCTTCATGTACCCGTTATGAAGACATCGCGATGTGTGATGCAGTCTATTACATCACGAACTTCCACCTCCCTTTCAATGATCAGCTACTGGTTCTATCTCAAGAGGTGTTTTGTTCAAAGTGTACTGTAACTGGATATTGGTGAACAAAAACCGAAGATCTGCTATCTGTTGCGATAAAGGCAATATCACCCTCAACGACAAGTCGTCCTCTATTGTCCGGATATATACTATATTATTTTTTAAACCGTTGTGTTGGTTTTATCGAATAATTTTCGGCCTTCACGCACTTTTCCCACAGAGCTAGAAGGCAGTCGTCATTAAGGTTGATATTTCCACCAGCGTCAGCTCACCTCTCGCTCGGGAGGTGATAGCGCTGCTCAGCCTCACGAGAGCGGAACCCGCATGAACCGCGCAAGCTGACAGCGCTTAAAGCGCGTCCTATGTAAGATATAAACCCGTTTAGAGTACCTGGTTGAGACTGCTGAGACGCCAGAAAGTCTGGTCGGTACCATTTTGAGTGTTTCTGCGTATGGCGCGCTGCTCGCCTTCTAAGTGAACAACGCACGTGCTGGCTGCGGATCGTGCGCAGGGCTGTGAAAGTGTCAACAAATTTAGAATCGCCCAAGAGTGGGCTGGCGTATCTAGGTGCCGGCCACCTGACGAACGCATAACTCCGTTGATGCTATTCGCATAACGATAATCATTCCCAAGATGGGTTCTGCTGATTTTTTAATTTGTGACACCCGTCGTCGTGGCCTTCGCGTGTTTTGTGGTGATTTTTTGTTTAATTAATAAACTATCTTTTCTATCCGCTGAGTTGTAATTATTTTGGCAGTGCCGTACAGCCTCGTGGTGTTTTGTATCCTGTTAGACCGACCCAGCACAGATTTGCCATTTCATACAAAAATAAAGTGCCTGAGACGCGAGACGCTATAGACTCGGAGATCGCGTCTCAGCAACGCGCTCTCCGAGGCTAGCGTCAGGCGGCTCAGACACTTTATTTTTATATGGAACGACAAATCCGGTGCGTCGGTCGAACGCACCGTTTAATGGTTACAACTAATGGCGAAAAATCTAAGCCCACAACGTAATCTCTAAAATATATCTGAAGCATGGATACTTATAAAAAAGGTATATAGCTATAGCTTACAATGTGCCTTATAAAATAGAGGTATAATAGGATCTGAAAATTCGCACCGATACTATAGCTTACCGAGCTTAGAGTGTAGAAAAGATCTTCAGCGGCGCCGGGGATGAATTCCCGAGGAAGCGGGAGAAACAAAACCGAGGAAAACTTCGAGAGGCAGCTACTGCTTAAGTGCAACTACTAATGAAAAGACAACAATAAACCATAAAAGAAAAAAGTTGTGTATTTAGCCGCCAAAATAAGGAGGAACTTAACTCGTTACATTTGAGGTAGAGTAATTCGTTCTTTTTGAGAATCGGTAACGGGTAACGCATTTAGTTACTTTTTTAGAAAAGGAACGAGTAACGTGCTTAGTTACTTTTCTGCGGTAGCGTGTACATGTCTGCCTGATTCACGGCACACATTGGAAGTAATCAAGGAAAACTATGTTCGAGACACTTATGGTAATTCGAGTTAGCGCTCATAGTCGAACGCTTGCCGACCGTTGCTGCAACGCTACAGTGCGCGTATTGAGACAACAAACGTCACGCTGCCATAAAAACAACAACAATATGTAAGAAAGGAAAAACGCGGAAAACACAATGCTGGTGTCCACACGCTCGCGACTTTCTCTTTCGGACGCAGGCAAAGAAAGCGCCCGACGGCGACAGATACGAGTAAAGCCAGACGCAACGGGAAACAACACAATGGTCTTTGTCCGTAATAGAACAAACAGGCCACGCCGTCTGCTTCAACCTTTTCTTCTTATGTTTATTCTTTAAATGGACGGCACGTTCAGTCCGGGCAGGAGATCCCGTTCGAGCTAGTTTGGGACCATCCTTTCTCCCCCGTTTCTTCTTTTCCCACTCTTGCAGCAGAGGCGGCTGCTCTGCTTCTTCCTCTCGCACACACGCTAGCTCATTTAGTTCAAAATAATTGTGTTGTGTGTATGTTTATACAGCGGGAAGTTAGCCTAAATCTCCATCTGGTGTCTCATCTGTAGATGAGCAATTTAGCCAGCGCAGTAGAACCGCAATACTGGGGTCTTACACGTGCATCACGCAGTAGTGATACACGACCGCACGCCGGTACGATGCTCATCCAAATCGAAACGGGCAGGGGTGGGGATCGAGACCAGGATTCTCGAGTTCTGCAGCCCGAGCTTTCGCTTTACGTGCTCCGAGCTGGTGTGCGCTAACCCAATCGGCCACCGATCATCTCCCCAATCTCTTATATTTCATTTCACCTTACCTCGGGCCACAGCGAGGAGGGATCGGTGGCCGAGTGGGATCCTGGGTTCAATCTCCACCCCTGCCCGTTTCGATCTAGATGAGCATCGTACAGGCGTGCGGTCGTGTATCACATACTGCGTGGCGCACGTTAAAGACCCCAGGCTAGTGGTTGTACCGCACTGGCAAAATTGCTTATCTACAGTAAGTAACAATGTCTCCATGTTCTGGCAGACTAAATGCCGGCTGTATAAACAACCAACGCCTAATTTGTTTTATTTTGGGGTCACGGCGGATGCTACGAGCGTGTCCGATGCCCATCGAATGTCACGTGACAAGGAGAAGCGCGGGCCGCCGAGACACGGGGTACGCTTAAGCCGCACAACACTGCTAATACACAATACGCAAGACAGTCTGTAGACACTGTCCGTGCAGCGTTTCTCCCTCTATGACGTTCCTGCCACCTTGGTCCTACAAAACCTGTCTGCAGCCTCGCCAGGTGGAGCTAGAGCTTTTTTCACGAGCACTACCTAAAGCCCTTCTATCCTGGGAAAAGTGGCGCCAATCATTGTTGTAGACATGTTCGAGGCACGTGCCGCGCGTCAATTCTGGGAAATTGATGGCGTCTGAAACCAAGCTCAGTGCTGCGCCGCCATGATCTTCCCAAGGGCTGCACGTTGCACGTGCCTCGTGCATCGACGCACCTTGCGCTACTTTTAAAACGCACAACCTAACCTCGCTCCCATACGACAATCACGAGCCGCGAGCCTGTATTGGCGACGTGCGCGATCGAAAGTCTCGCTGTGGTCGGCCTTCCACGATTGGCCGAATTCTGACTATGACGTCAGCAAAGAATTTATCATCGACGGAAACAAGAGGAATGTAAAAACTTTAATCTTGAAGGTGTTGGCAGTGTTGCTTTGAGAGCGCAATGATTTCAAGCTTCCACCATGCTATTTAGAAACACCATCGAGCTTGTTGTTCGCAAGATAATGACGTCACGAGAGGGAACCATAGGAGGGCGCCACCAAAACATCTCGCCGCTAATACTAACTGTTAAAAAACCGTTCGAGTGTTGCGGTTTTTTGTTGTTTTTTCTTAATTTTAGCGCGCACAGCAGGGCAGCAAGGAACAGTGCGAGCAGCAAGGCAAGTTCATCGGGATTTAGACACCAGCGCCACGCGCGGCTTTCAGCATTTTTTGGCTTTACACTTTTTTGTTATTCGTTTGCAATAGAACGCTCGTTTTCACGAAAACCCGCCCGTGCGTCCGCATGCGTGCGTCCGCTTGTCAGCTCCATGCATGACGTCGCGAGGAGAGTGGGGTGGTGAGGAGGCATCGTGTTTACAGATTTAAAATCGCGCCACAGCGGCGAGGAGAGAGGGTGAGGATGACACGTGCTGACGTCGGGGCTTCGGACCGATACGAGCGTCGCACAGCTGGCGCGGACCCAGAGCCGAGCAGGCACCGCGCCGCTTTGGAATGCGGTCGAGCTCAGTGGCCGCTCCGGCGATGGATGTGGTTCTTTTCACGAGTGATATGACTGTCCGTATCCAAGAGTTACGACGGAAGAAAGCCGAGACCACGCGTCGCCGACGTGAGGCTGAGACAGAAAAAGTGCGTAAGCGTCGCTTGACTGTTGCCGCAGAGGCAAGGCGACGGAAGTTAGCAGCGGAAAGCGAAGAGGAAAGGCATTAATAAACGAGAGTAAAAAGGTGATAAACAATGGCAAGGGGCCTAAACGAATGGAAAGAGGTGAGAAAGAACCAATGTTAACGCATTTTCATCCTACGAACCTCATTGATCGCCCAACAAATTTTCCCCACTACTTATAGTTGTACCGTGGCCTTCGTGTGATGTGCGAGCAGAGCGACTACGGCTTGAAAGCGTGGGATTGGCCATAGTACTCAGTATTACCTTACCACGGACCGCACTAAAAGCTATGAGCCATCGGAGCCACTCCAATGATGGGTCACGTGACCTTGAGAGGCGCGCGCATATAGCAGTGATGTCGCAACGTCGCCGGATTGGGTGGTATGGCACGTGTGCACTATAGAAAACACGGAGCTGCTACTTACCCGCACTACACTTGGGGGTGTCAATCGCGGCTAATGACGAGGCTAGAAATTTGTTTAGATGCCACAAATAGAGTCTGTGATGTGGCACTGTCGTTTGAGCATTCCCGGTGTCACCGCCCACGCAGACTGTTCTTTATTCAGACATGTACAAGTTACCAAAAAAAGTAATTAAGTTAAGTTACTGAGTATTGTCCTCAAAAGTAATTTGAGTAGAGAAGAAATTACTCAAATGAAAAGTAATTGAGTAAATGACTAACTACCGTAACAAAGTAGCGAATTACTTTCGAAGTTACTTTTACATTTTTTTATAGTAACAAGAAAGTACATACATGTTTTGATCCGTTAGCGAAATTCTGCTATCCAAATACAAAGTGGCTTGTGTTTTCACATAAATGTTTTAATAGCTGGTTCTGCTTCTGCGTGATTAATTGTTTTGTACGTTTTGTTTTCTGGTCAGTGATGTACTGGGGATGTATCATTTCTACTTTGAGGTTTAGCAGTGCCTGAGCTTGATTTTGCAGACAGTGTTTGCTTGTTTACAGTGTTGCGTAAACTACATTTCTAAAGTACTTGAAGTAAAGTACAAAGTCAATTAGAGGATATGTACTTCAAGCATAGTAAGTACATCGGGTGCAATTTAAGTGAAGTAAAGCACTGAAAATACAACATACTTTTAAAGTAAAGTACAAATACTTTGTAACATAATCTTACTTGATGCCCATTCATACCTTAGTTCATTTAAGTTTATTTTAACTGGTATGTATTGCTGCAGGGGTAATCGGAGGAGCATCCGTTTTTTCCGGAAATGGCGGCAAATATTGGATAAAGCCAAGTCGCCAAAAAGTAGTTGTTTTACTCTCGCTGACGAACTATTTAACACGATACACTTATAAGGCACTTACTTGTATCGGTTTTATAGCCGCCATTACTTCACTCAGAGAAATGACAAGATGGCGTTTCGAAAGACGATAGCACGTTTTCACATGACGATACACCATTTTGTGTTTCCGAATTTCGGGAGTGTTCTTTGAAGCGGGAATTTTAGTTTTTTCAGAAATTACCAGAAAAAATACTTTAGTAAACTACAAGTACAGGCTCAGAAAATGTACTTCAAGTTAAGAACAAGTTTTCTGATCCTACTTGATACAGTACTATTGTCTTAAAATACTCCCCAATTCAACCTGTTTCTTTTTTAACTTTGAGGGAATATTATTAAGCTTCTCGAACGATCTTCGAATATTTCAAGACCTGCATATGCTGAGCTTTTGAAGATAAGGCATTGCAAAATGGTCACCTTGCGTTGCCATTTAGCACGAGATTCTTCAAGTACGGCACAAGCTACGGGAGCACCCGATGAGCTTCAAAGCGGGTGTTGCGTTTTGCTGCCTCCTTTGAGTAAGAATGCAGCTCATGGGCTAATTCCTGTAGTGGGCGAGAGTTTTTTTACGTTAGGGAGAAGCGGGGACGAATCCTTTCTTTAAATACGTCATGTCACGTTGAGCTTCGGGACACAAAGAAATGCCAGTCTTCGGCGCCAATCCCGCATTTACTGAGCCTCACTTGCCACGTGTCTGTCCGCTCGCCGTGCCCCGTGACAGGATTGTAGCAGTGGGGGCTCGTGAAAATTTAGGCGTTTTCGGACTCTCCAAACAACTGCCTCCCTCCCCCTCCCCCAAACCTACGCCACAAGCACCGCCCCCCCCCAACCCTCTTTGCAAATATCAGCTGATCTTCCAACATCTTATCTCTTTTTGTGCAGGAATGTTTGTTGACCAGCAAACCTACCGCTAAAATGTAAAAGCAATTTGTAATTTACGTAGAAGTTACTCGGAAAAAGTAATTAAAGTAAACTACTAATTACTGCAATAACAATGTAACTGAAAGTTACTAAACTACTCAGAAAAGTAGTTAGACTACACCAACTTGAGTAGAGTAGTTGAACTACGTGGAAGTCTGCCTTTATTTGGGCCTGAACTCATTTTCAGCTTCGTAAGGAACTCACCCAGGATCCCTCCGTAGATGGCGGCGATCCCCTCTCCCAAATGCTTAAAGTGAAATAAGACGCACCAGATTTCTTATGTTCACTGAGAGCTTAACATATGCAATGCAAGGCCTATGCTTTTCAAAAAAAAAAAATGTTGCTTTATTGAGATTTGATATTCTGCATTCTCACGGGCTAATTCCGCGACCTCATTCAATGGTAAGGCGCCCAGGACACGCCCCGCCTTTCCTAAACTGTCAACGACTGTATAGCGCCCGCATTCGGTTCATCGTAAGATAAAAAAAGTAGACATCTTTTTTCTTTTTTCGTGCACTCTGTTTCGTTAGCCATCGCCGCCACGTGTTGGGTACCTGTTAGGCCAAGCTGTTCCTTCGCGAGCGGGTTCGTCGACCGACCTTCCCGTCTCGGCCGCCTCGCCTCCAGCGCGTCCACTTTCCACCGCCGTTGACCTCCATCGCGCGTGCGTGTACGAGTCCAACGAGGTATCGGCGGCGAAGGGCCAAGAGCGCGGGACTTACCGCGTTTCCCGGCGAGTAACGGACGCCCCGCAAGTGGAGAACGCGGCGTATACGTCACACTCACACACACACGGCGATGACCCATCAAACTCTGGCTTTGGCTAATGGTGTCAACGGCTAAAGGGTGCAATTAAGATGTCTCGATATCGCTCGAAATTACGAAGAACAGGCTTCGGTGAGACGTTTTCTTTTTTCTTCTTCGTTTTTCTTTATCATGTAAAGAAAGACCTTGACATGGCCTGCGCGATAACGACTGAATGTTAATTTTACAGTGTATATTTTATTGCGTGTTGGTAGCTGGCGTGGTATTTATTGCTTTGTTAGAATTATTATATGCCTGTCGCGTAAGTGAAGAGGATATTAGGCGAGGAAGAGTGGAAATTCCGAAGTCTCCGCAGGTTTATGTGTTTCTTGCCATTAAGAAAAAAGGTACAATCACGCGTAGTTTCTGAGTACTCGATTTGTATTCGTATTCTTCCATTGATATCCTCCAGAGATGATATATGTGAAATACGGATTAAACGTTTAACCAGAACTCGCAAAGACTACGCCCTACATAAAACTCACGTAATTTCCTGTAACCTTTTGTGAATTTCAATAAGCGACATTCGCAAAATCGCCTCAAATCATATCAAATACCATCGCACGAGATAATAATAAATTGTCCATACGAAAGTGAACTCATAACCCTTGAATGGCTTGCGCGTTCGACGACGTGTTGAGTTACCCGCATTCCGCGATACCCGTGAAAAGATAGTAAACAAAGCTTGTTCAAAACTATATTTTTTTTACGAAAAGATTATTTGGATTGTAACCAGAACGGTGTTAGCGTTGTGCTTGAGGTACGCCATCGCCAGGCACAAAAATCTCGATGTTCACGCTTGACAGGAAAACGCGTTTTGACCAGAAGTTCCCCAAGTTCTAGAAAGTTCCAGAAGTACGGCGGATGGGTATGACAAGTAAATATGACAAAGGTTACACGGCGTCACACACCCAAAAAAAGTCGAGATATAACAAAGGGACGAAAGACACGCGATAAAGAATGCACAAAAAGACACCGCTGTTTTTGCTCTCATTGAAATTCAGCCGCCAACATTAACAAGTACAAACCACCCAGCTGAACGAAAGCCCGTGACGTTATTAGCTGTCGACGGTATTGCATTAAGTAAGCGTACCTCATCTGGCACGCGATCACCACATGTCCAAACGGGAGCAGAACAAGGTCTTTCATCTCCACAGGTGTCCGATAACATAGGGGAGCAAGGTGCGCTACATCGACATAGTGGGCCAAGTTTCGATTGTACGTACAGTACATGCGTGGCAGCGCAGGTCAGGGGCTCAGGGATAGGTAAGGTCACGTCGTCGTCAGATAATCGCGTACGTGATTCGCGAATCGAAAGTGTGTTTACCTGTCTGTACCTCCTCCCCCAACTCCCGTTTCTATGATATGGCGAGAAACCAAGAAGGCATTGGAGAAGTTTCAAGTATTCTTATACCGCAGTCAGACGGGCACGTTAAAAGCCTTCAGAACGAACTCTTTTAAAAGGGTCGGTGAACCTGATCACGTCGATAAACGCAAGAAGGCGAGATAATTCGCCGATTATTTCAAGAAGTTCGTTCTGAAGGTATTTAATGTGCCCGTCTTATTGCGGTATTAATCTATCGCAATTGCATCAGGTTCGGCTTGCCATTAATGAAATTGTGGCTAAAATTACGTTTGTGCATGACCTCACCACCTTTTAAAACATTGTTATAATCGTCTTGCATTTTACCACTTTCGCCTTTTCGGTTGTGGTTGCGTTTAAAGCGTGTGCCGTAGTTATTTATTGTATTAATTAGCGTGAACAGCGCATGCGTTAGAGGCCCACTGACTAGGCACATCTTGCCGGGATGGAAGCTGCGTGAAAGTTTTGGGAAGGTTTATAAGTATTGAAACAACCGAATGTTTCTAAGATACCATATAGGTGCACCAACACGTTCTGTTGCGTAGCCACGCAACCGAAAAAAAAAAAGAAGAACCTTCTTACTATCTGGGGAGGGTAAACTCGGAGTAACGCTTTTTGTGCGATTCTTCTTTCTTACAGACTGACCAAAAAAAAACCTGCTTCGCTTTTTGTTAGAGGATGCTAGAAAAACATTAGTGTTTCTCTAGCATCCTCCACTCTACATTCGAAATGTGTGTGGTATATCCACAAGACTCCACGATTCTCTTTAACTTTCCCAATCGCTAACGATCAGATGCACGAAGATAATTGTCGTTCTAAGCATTTGTCGGTAAGCGGAGAGCTTAACCAAATTATCACCAGTGTAGAAAAAACAAACAAACAGGCTTCTAATTAATTTTGGAAATCGGAGATGTCGAAGGTGGATGCAATGGAAGTTTGGGTAATATGGGAATCTTTTAATAGCCATAACACAGAAAATCACGAAGAAAAAAGAATACAGCAGGCTATATTGCAGAACGGGTAATGTCAACAACGGATACGGACACTGCACTACACTGTTAGTGGAATGTCGACATCAAGACATGTCCGCCGTTTGCTTCGAAAAGGTACTAGCGGACCCTACATATTGTTGCTTTAGTTAGTGCTAAAATGAGCACTTCCCACTGCACTGGTAGTTTGCATGACAGCCTTTCGAGTCCTAAAAGAAAAAAACAGTTATCCACTGTTTATGTTAACGATGTCGAGCTGTATAAACTGCGCGGCACTTTAAGAGGGAATGCGATTGCCATACGCTTTCGCTACTTTACTACTATACAGATCGGTACCCAACTGTACATCTCGCTACCTAACTCTGGGCACTACCTAAGCGCTTGAACGCATTCGAGTGCCCTAGTAGCCTTGATATCTGCCTTCAAATTCTCTGAGATAAGGTTAAATACAAAAAGACTGGCTATCCAAGGTTTGTACTAAATGTATCCTGCTTTATACTTTCTAGCTATATTATTCTTAAAATGGCTTCTCGTAGCAACCTCCAAAGAGTGTACTGAACTTGTCGCAACACCGCGGACCGTTCACTTCACTGGAAACCTCGCGCGCAATAATAATACAGCGCAATCCCCTCGACTTTTAACACAACCACCAGAGCGCGGTAGAGCGGGCACCAAAACTAAGGCACGTTTTAGCGTATATCAAGATTAAAGTCCTATTAAATATATTAACTATAGTCGGTGACCGGTCAAGACCGAAGTGGAAGCTCCTCCCACCCCTTTCCACTTCAGCGGAGCGAACGGTGGAGAGGAGGTCGCCTCCCTCTCCAGCGTTCGCTCTACTAAAGTGGAAAGGGGTGGAGGAGCTTCAACTTCGTTCTTGACCTGTCACTGACTATGGTCAAAGTTATAAACTGGCTATTTTAATGATCTCACTCGCCCACCTGCAACTGAGTGTAGTCCCCATGCCGACCACGAATGCTGGCCGCGCCATTCGAGTATCTTATTCAGCCACTTACTTCGTCGCGGGACACATTTAGAGTAACCGGAAACACTCCTCCTCACACATTTCTTTTTTCCCTCATTTTCCGCCACTTCCTTCAGCGAAGGCGTTTCACCCACCAGCAGGAAGTGGGTGAAGCAGCGGCGAAGGAAGTGCTCGACATTTTGCTTTCTTCTTTCTTGCTTGTCTCCCGTATTCAAGTGCCCGATTTGGTCATTTAGGAGTCTTTGGCCGGCAAGTAACAATATATTTTATCTTTATTTCCTACCAGGAAGCCTGGTAATAGAGTGTCGCAAACCCTCTCCCCTTCCCCCTTCTTTTTTTTTTTAGAAAAAAGAGAAAGACAGATGGTTGCTGTTTGAAAGAACAAAATGCCGCGGAAAGGGAAATTGTTTGGAGCCTATAACACGACTACGAAAGCGAGACTGTTCAAAAGGAATAAATTTCGTCTCTTGCCCATGTTTCATGTTTTTTTTGTTTGTTTTTGTAACTCTTTGGGAGTGAAGCGTATCCTTGTTGAGACACAAAATAGAGTTTAGAACGTACAAAAATAATGTTTCACAGCAACCGCGAGCGGTTCCTAACGCGGCAATTCCGCCCCTTGCTCGAGATTGAAAGGAATGCAACGATGGGGAGGTGGCGACTGCGAGCGAACAAATCTGGCCACCGTTTCAGGCCAGGAAAGTCTTTTTATAAAACGTCTCTCTTTTCTTGTTTGCGTTCCGTCTTCTACGCTCGGATCGGTACTTGAGGCAACGGGTGTAGGAAATCTAATAGCTCAGCAATGCTCGGCAAACTACTTCCGCTGCAAGGATGGTTGTTTTCCTTCTGTAGAAGGACAGATGCCGGGATTCTAGAGATGCCAAAGCAGATTCCTCAAATAAAGGGAAACAAGTAACTTCCCACGCATTTTTTTAAATAATTATTTTGAAACAATTTTTGGTACAGCGACGGCGTCTTTATTCGCCGGCTCATCAAAAAGATTCGCTCAAACGAAATTTAACCTCGGTTAGCTCACAGCGGTTCCTTAACATAAAAAAAAATACATTTGGAATATTTGTGAAAGTTGAGAGATGCAGAGGGCATAGTGTATCAATCAGCCTCTTCGACTTTTTCTAGCTTTTATAGACTTTTCCCATAAAGAGAGCGTTAGGCCGGTGCCGGATGGATGTATGGATGGATGTTAATGTGTACACCTTTTGTGACGGGCGAGAGCATGCGCCACCTAGCCTAAAACTAGGTGGCGCAAGCTAGCATCTTGAGTGCCATCTTGAGTGTTCGTGTGTGTATGGCGCATGCTTTCCTCGCTTTCCAAAGCGACGAACACGCACGTGCTGGGCTGTAACGATCGCACGCTGGACTGTGATTTTGTAAACATTGGAGAGGTCTATAGGCATTGACAGAGTGAGAACAACAAGGCACGTGTTTCAAGCGCCAGGCCTTTAGCAGGCGCTGCACGCCTTCCACCATGCTTTCGCTGCCTGCGGGCGCGCTCGAGGTCCACGAGACACCGAAGCCTTGTCGAAGGAAGGAAGCTCCCCATAGAGGCTGGACTACTCACTCCCCGCCGTTCCAACTTTGTGAAAGACTTTAGAGTTTGAGATGTGTATCGGTCTGCGTGACCTTTTAGCGATTTTAAACCCCTTTTATACGTGTTGCTCTTTATGGTGTTTTGAGGATTTCGTAGATTTAGGAGGTTGAAACACGTGCAACGCAGTCTGCGCCTAGCTTCAGCCCTACATTTTTTAGAAAAAAATCTCTTCTCAAGACGATGGTTTAGTTGGTTAAACATCGCAAAGACAGTTAGTCCAGTCTTCTACTTGTCCTTCGTCTTGCGAACTAACTGTGTCTGCGGGAAAACTTCTCGTTACCGTAAATTAAATGTGAAAGACCTGTCGCCCATGTCAGTTACTGCTGTGCCCTAGACGAAAAAAAACAAGCCCCTAAATGAATTATGCCTTGAAATGATGGCCTGCTATGGAGTCACACGGTCCGACTTCTGAACTAATTAACGTGCAGTTATCCGAGTGCACCCTAAGAAAGTTAGTGCCTCTAATTTCCCGCGAAACACTTAAAACAGCCAATGTCCGCAATCTACGGATGAAGCTGGCCAAAGAACGAGGCTGGAACTATGTTCAGTACTAGAACGCAGTTTTCGCTATAACACTAAGCTTGAGGCGAGCACGTGAAACGTCACGCTCAATCTAAAAACGCACGCTGTTTTTGTTTTGTTTTTCTTGTAGGTACAAACGCATTTTGAGCGCCGAGCTGCCTCCTCAGATTCCAGGAATTAGCTCTCTCACCTGGTTTAAGGGAAGGTAGACGCGCCAGATGTATTAGAGCGTGGCACACACGTGTCTGATCAGTCACTCTTACTGCAACACACACCATCGCTGACTCGAGTAACCCGAGAATTCCAGCTGAGGTAGGAGGTCCAAAGTGCTCCGACGACCGAACACGACGCTCGAACATTTTCGCCCAGCACCGGCGAAGGACGACTCTAATGACAGTGTAAGGAGCACGGGTGAGCACCTAGTGCGACGGCACCAACACGCGGCCCTCACGTCACGCAGTCTGCGGTGGCGCTGTCGACGGCACTGAGCATGCGCAGACGCTTCACTTCACGCTAATTCGGTTTGTGCGCACGCGCAATACCCACACCTGGCGTGGGCAAACGCGGGTTTGCTTGTAAACAGCGTGTCGGTCTATAGAAAGCAAATCTGAGCGTGCGGGGCGGAAACACACCGACGCGTAAAACGAGCCCTAAATCTCCGCCGTCCAGGAAACGGGGTCGAGCTTGACCAAAGAAAGAAAAAAAAGGAAAACAAAAAGAACTGACCCAAACGTGATATCGCTGTGCAGCTAAAAATGAGAGAAGCTACGCAACGTCGAGGTGAAAATAATCCAGCACGCCTCGTCCGCCGAATAAACCGGCAGAGCGGGCTGCACGGGACTTGCGTCCGGTCAATAAATAGATTTGCTCCTCACGGGCCTAATGTCAAAGTGAGCGGTGGCTCAGGAAATTCGCGTGAAATCGGAGTCCCCCGTTTTTATTTTATACTGCATTAATTCTTTCTTTTTCTTCTTTTTATGCGATGCTTGTCGTTTGCCAATGCACCGGCGTTTTGGCACATCAAGCAATGACAACTTGGCAGCACGAGTTGTTCACGTCGACAAAAATTAAGAAAACAAATTGCGATGGCAACAAACGCGTAGTCCTTCTTTTATGTTCGCATAATGCTGCTGCTTCTATAGGTGATATTTATACGTGCTCAATAGCTTGAGTTGGGCGATAAAACATTTCCTCTGACAAAAATAACAAGTGTGATATTACAACTTTATTTTAGCAGAACTGTCACGTCATCAGCCAAGCTTACAACGATAGCGGCTACTGAACGCACCCCACCCCATCAAAAAGATTTGTCTTTCGTGAGGAAAATATAAAATCGTCTCCACTGGTACATTAGTGGTGTGATTCGGAGCTTAGAGTGGGGATTTCTGCTACCAGGGCAATCTGATGGAGTTGATTAAGTGATCTTGATTTTCGCGAACCAAAACTTCTCTGCAGCATTCAGTAATAGACATACCTTCCAAGCTCATCACCCATGGAACTTCCAGCTGGAAAGGTGCCTGTATAAATAGTCAGACTTTCTTTTTTTTCTTTTAGTCGACTGAATATAGTAAAATAAGTGAAGCTATTTCGTGTTAAGTCTTGGAAATGATGAACTCGTAGAAATATAAACATTTTTTTGGGGAGGTTACAAAAAGTGTTTCGAACAATAAAATAGTAGACATTAGCAAAGCACTTAAAACATTTTTCAACGACATGCTACCGTGTTGCAATCTATTTACCTACTTGAGTATAACTGCTTTTAATTGTTTTCGATTAAAACTATCTCGATAAAATATTTTTTCTACTGAGTTAAAACCTCGAGCACGCAGAATGTGCTGTTTTGTTGTGCACTTTCTTTTTTGCACTGCATAACGGGACTGGTTGTGCTGATTGACCTACCAGTGAGTGCCACTTATGAATATTACTGTCGCTTAAAATATTACGCAAGTGGGTAAACGATCCTCGGTCTCAGTTTCCACAACCGCGTGTGGCCTTTCGCCGCGCAGACCAAATGCGGACACACGGCTTGTAGAATATAAAGCCAATATCAATATTATCTCATTACATGCTGTCCCCATAATTCTTATATATTCGCACACTTCTTCTACATGCGTCATTGTTCAGCTTGTTTTAATTTCTAGCATAGTCCGTGTTTACTCTCGAATCCTTCGTGATGAAACTCTCGCAAATTTATTTGTGGATGTCGCGTCAATATCGTTTTGTGCCAGCAAATGTAAAATTTCAGAATCGCAAAAAAAAAAAAAAGGAGCCGGTATTGAACAAATATTGTAAACGACTTAATTTTCGCGAGGACCTAATTTTCGCGAATTGCTAGAATCACCTACAATTCGCGAAAAATAGGTCCCGCGAACAATTCCGGTAAAATGCAAACACATTGGAATCTATATTGAGATCACACCGCGTCGCGAAAATTAGAGCCCACAAATTATTCCAAAACTTCAGCTTTCACCTGAATCGCGAAATACTGAGCCCGCGAAAAATCAGTCGTTTAGAGTATGTGATTTGATGCAAATTATGTAGTCCATGCCATAATAACCATATTGGTCTTCATTACAACTTCAACTGAGTAAGCATTTGTTCTACAAGGCTGCAACATAGGCTCCATTTATAGCAATACGTCCCGTGATTTACTAGACCCATTTGCATTAGCTTGACCACAATACAATACAATTATGCCCGAACACACACGTAAGGCTGTTAAGAGCCATTTTTTCAATTACATCTTGTCCCACGGGTCAGTTAGTTAATTTTTGCATCTGCTACTCAGAGAGTCTCTCACGATTCAGTTGTAAAATCTCCGGAACATTTTAAGTTTTGCTGGCAGTTTTTTATTCTTTTTTGTTGTAATTTTCGATGCTTTTAGTAAAACAGGTAAGCCGAAAAAAAGTTGTTTAATGCAGAATAACAAGAAAACAAAATATAACATTTTGACTATTTTTCTAGTTTAAATTGCTTTTCATTCATAAAAAAAAGATTTAGTTATATGTGCATGATTCTTAGCTAAAGGAGAGCAGCCACGGCATGTTTAGGAGAGAGAAACTAAGCTGGTTTATATGTGCCTGCTTAAAGAAGTTCGCAGAAATGCTTCTCCATGTTACAGATATCCGAAACTCTTGCAGAGATTCGGTTGAATTCTCTGCTTATCCACTTTCTGTTTTCCATGGTTTTATCCGTTCATTAAAAGCCTGATCATAATTCCCATTTTAATTTCGTTTGCATTCACCCAGTCAACTTCTGTCCAATGTCTTCAATGTTTGCAGCTCTTTTGATGTTCCTTACCCCTTATTGCCACCAAGTTCCTTTGCAGTCTGTCTGATGTATTAGTATTTATTTGTGTACGTATGTGTCGCCATGACGAAATCGCCGCAATTAAAAATAATTTATAGATTTTAAGGTAATGTACATACTATACCATACAGTGATATTAGGACGTGACGAAACAGACCCTTAAAATTAAAAAGATTAAACAAGTAGCATATTTCTTCGAGTGATAGTCGCACTTCTTATAAACAAGGTCCTTGTGTCTACTTTCCTGCATAGCACACATAAAACCAATCGTCGCGTTCTGCATAAAAAAAAAACAAAAGAAGCAGCGAATAGCGAGGTCTAAAACACGATTCTCCATTAAAATGAGATCTGAACAGATAGCGATTTCGCGTGAAGACGCTATCTCTGTCCCGTATAATCACCGCCATTTTTCCGCCGAAGCAGAGGCACAGGCCTTGTTCATAAGATGCGCGACTATTACTCGAACAAATACGGTAATACACTCCATCTAAGAAGTTGTGGGCAAGATTATCAAGGGACGTGCATGGGCATGCTGCAGGTAGCTCTTGAAAATGTTCTCTCGCCGCTACTTTCCACAACATCACGTTCATCATGAGATGAGGCATAGTCAAAGCTATATGCATAACCTTGTAGAGCTAAGACAAATTGTGTGCGCTTTTATAAACACCGCGAATGAAATTCCAATGGGAGATGGCCATTACCGACGTGCGCGAACAAAAGTATCGCTGTACTAGCAATTCGCCATTAGCGATACGCTCCCTGTAACGTCTTTATTTGATTTTTTTGTTGTCATCGACGGAAAGCAGCGCAATGCCAGAGTGCCAACTGCGACGATGTTGGTTTAAGAATACAATGACTCCAATCGTTCATCGCTATTTTTGCACACAACTATCGGACCGCAACTGATGATAAGTAGTCAAGCTAACAGCCCATGACGTTACGGCGAGACAAATTCGTGTTGTGACGTCACGAACGGAAACCGTAAGAGGGCGCCATCGAAACATCTAGGCGCTAATGAGGAGCTATAGTTTGTCTGCTTCTTTTGCAGGGGTTGCGGTGACGTCAGAACGCCGAGCTCTGATTGGCTCCGATTGAAAAGATAAGGGGTAGACTTCAAGGTAGCTTGCTTTGAGGTCTACCCACTATCCTTTATTCACAACCAATCAGAGCTCGGCGTTCTGACGTCTCCTTAACCCCTGCAAAAGAAGCAGACAAACTTGCGCGCCGCATAGTCACTGGCAGCTAAAAAAACAAGGCAGGGCGTGTGGAATTACGAGCCTTTTAATTGGATTCCCAGCCAATGATATTAAAAGTACCGAAAAGAAGAATCACTGAGCAAGAAACGGGAATCTAATAAGCCACGTTTCGTGTTTGTTAAGCTGTAGGGGCTATGCGCAACGGTAGTTCGTCTGCTTCATGCAGTGACGTCAGAAAGCCGAGCTATGATTGGCTATGATTGAAAGGATGGTGGGTAGACCTCGATGCCAGCCGCCTTGAGGTCTGCCCACCATCCTTCCAATCGGAGCCAATCAGAGCTCGGCGTTTCGACGTAACCGCAACCCCTATGCAAGAAAGCGAACGAACTCGCACTCCGGATAGCAGACCCTTTCTCAGATTCTCTGAACCGATAACCGTGCCCAGAAACTATCGCAGAGTGAAGGGAAAAGTTGACTATGCTGATTCTCACAGCCTCTTAGCAAACCAAGTGTCATCGCCCCGCGCCGTCATTTTTTCCAGCACAGGTCGGCGCGAACAGGGTTCAGCGATTGCAGTACGTTCTCAACGGGCGTTACAGGAAAGTGTACGCTCCGAGGCATGCTTTTGGAGCGTCAGTTGCGAAACAACTGCAACCGATGCGATCAATTGCGGGTGCCGTTGGGGGAAAAAGATTGCCTCTAAATCTAGCACGACGACTCGAAAGATTAGCTGTTGTGTACCGTCTTTTTCTTTTTTTTTTTTGCAGTACGTCGAAACACAACAAAAAGAGACCTACTTGGGGACTGTGTTGAATAGCAAACTCCAGAAAGCAAGACCCGAATGGCAAACACTATCTGAATTGGTTTCTTTTCATTGAATGCCATTTCGATCATGTAGTTTCGCAAAGTGAAAACAATTATCAGAATTTGAGGGGTTCGTTGAAGGCAGTGTTCAGATGCGACTGAGTCATGATTTATGTATTCGACAAGTGTCAGCTGTCTTCCAGCCGATTAGATTCAAGCACAGTTTTGCTTTCGAATAACCGTAGGCGCCTTAGTTTGGTGTGCTCGGGGAGGATTACAGGGGCGGATTGAAGATGATTTTTGATTTGCACCGAGCACTGCAGCTAGCACTGAATCTTCTTAACAGAAACGCTCTTTGCTGGCGTTTTGTAATGCAAACTTGGGAATGCGTCTTATGAATGAAAATAGCCCGCATTTGTACATTTGTGCCTGGAGAACGTGTCAGCGTCAGCATGCATGTTTTCTTTAATATTTTAGGATGCTGCGCTCGAGGTTTTTTGCAGTATGCATATAGTGAGAAATAGTGACAAGCATTTATTGCAGTTACAATTTGAGATAAAAAATCGAGCAATGCTACATCAGATTTGATTTATTCACAAGCAACCCCTAAATATTCAACACTACTTGTACATGTTTTACTTAACGTCATGATTCCGCTAGAGACTGAATCTACAAAACCTCTGCCATTTTCATGCTATCCTTGATAAACTTGTCTCTTTGATAAACATAATTGTTTTAAACTTTCATTGGCGTGTGCGACCTGTTTTAGAAGTGCGTAAATGAAAGAGGCCTTGTGTTTTATCAAACTTAATGGGGCAACTAATACCGACCGTATGTGTAATATTTTGAACAGAGTGGGCACTTGTGTTTTATTACAGTCAAATTTACCTGACAGTGGTTTCTTGTCTAGACTTCTTGTCTGAGTCAAATTTGAGACAGGACAAGGGTGCTCTTTCTTCATCTCCGAAGAAACTAATTTCCATAAAGAGAGGGGCAAGAATAATACTTTAGTTCATGTTCTTAAAGCATCGTAGTTTTCCGCAACCGCTGTTAGGCCAACATGTTGTGTAACATTTAGAGAAAGACTAACACGGCCCGTCTGCGAAAGTTTACTGTTTCCCCCTATTCGACAACTCAAGGTGAGAAACTGCCAAGCTGACGCAGGGCAAGCGGAGAAAGTAGTCAAAATAAGGGACTAAATAATTTGAAAATCGGTACAAATGCATCGCAAATTACTGAAATATACAAGTGAAATCATGCTAGACAAGACCATGCGGGTGTTGACCTTAGAAGTACTAAACTAAGGCCTGGGAAAGGGAGACGTACCTTTTGTTTGTGATTGTATCAAAGTTTTTTTTTTATTAAGATGCTAAATATCAATGTTAGACAGTCCCATTAAAGAACGTCTGGGCGGTGCCGGTTTCACTGCTCGTTCATACGGGGTTTTATAGCTTGCACTTTAAAACGAAGAACACATGGACGCTAGGCTGTCGAGATCGCAGGCTTTGGTGTAATCAATGAACATTGGAATAGTATACGGAGATGATTGCAATATTTTTATGTATTGTTCATGTAGGTATCCATGATCAGTTAGATATCAGAAACGAGAAATGAGTTGGTGGATAGGCGGCGCAAGCTTTCTTTGGAATATGAGCATAATCATTTGCCTCGCAGTATATGATGCACGACACATTTTCACTATATATTATACTAAAAATGTGTAGCCTACAATACGCAGGTCTGAATGAATATATTAATCAGTGATGTATTGCTTTTACAAACAATAATCCACCTTCCCAAGTTAACTTGAATACGGCACACTCAAATACTCCAATACCACATTTTCACCCTTAAGCACTTCATCTACACAAGGTATTAAAATCATTGATGCATTATCTGTTGTTACCCTTACGCGATAAACGAGGGGCTACCAATTTCGAGTCAAACAATGTGTTTAAAGGAAAGCTTAATACGTCACCCACCTGTCTCTGAAGGGGATGGCGAAGGTGCACAGTCGTCCAGCGTCATCCTGATTCAGTCGTGCTCACAACCACCACAATACCGTGACCAAGTGAACCGCATTCAAGGTACTAACACGCACCAAACTTCATCCAATCACCGGGACCTGGCGCACAAACCTTGATGCACTCTGAACTAAACAATTTCTCGACGCTCACTTCGCCACGCTACACAAAAAAGCAGACTTCACTCATAATTAAAAAAAAAAGAAAAAGAAACCCTGTCGTTTGTTAATTTGCGGAAACCGAAACCAAAAAACTGCAGCCGTCTGCTTCGCCGCGCAAACCGAAACTAGGCTGCACTGACGTCGCCTCCTGCCGCTGACTACTGGGTTGAGCCGCGATTAAAAGTTGATGAAAGCGGACGAAGCGCAGACTGTTTAGGCATTCGGGTCGGAGTAGAGACTTTAACCGTAAAAGCGAGACCGTTATCCCAGTTTAGGCGAACACGCCTTCTCGGAGAGCCGCCGGCGAAGCTGAGGAGCTTGCTCCCGGGCTGACGGAGCGGCGGGACGCGAAAAGCGATTTGACGCGCCTAAACATCGCCGCGCTTACTACGAGTTCAGTTTCGCTCTACATGCGAGGCACACTTATTCCTCCTCACACCGAGGAGAAGGAGGAAGAGGAGGGGACTGGCTAGATGGCTGGATGTGGGGAGCGAAGGGCGAGAAGGAACAAACACATAAACACAAAAAGTGGTTTGAACGCAGCGCCAACGAGTGGCTGCGGCGGTCGAAACGACCAAGCCGGGGATGCCGGAAGGGTATGCAATTTCAGTGGTCGGTTCAGATTCGGCAAGGAACGAATTCTCTTCGCGGGATCTCGGTCACTCGGGGGTAAACATTCGGAGAAATATCTGGACGTTCACGGGCCCCCGTGACGTAAAATCGGGGAGAAAATCATTCTGATCGTTGTTAAGAATCACGATGTGTTAAAATATTTATGAGGCTCACAGCTCCTATGCCATCGACAATTAAAGGCGACCGTTTATAGGAATTCGCAGTGAGGCGGGTATTGGGAGCTTGTCGTGGGTTTAGACGTTTTACACAAACCCGACTTGTGATCGTTACTTCGAAAACCTCATCGAGCACACGTACGAAATATTATAAAAGGTGTGAGAGTTCTTAATTACATTCGTCAGAAAAGTAATTGATTAATTACCTTATAATATTACAAATAAAGTTCGCCAGAAAGTAACCGAACGCTTTACTGCTTTCCAATTTTCACGTCGCTGTGGATTTTATGGAACATAAAATAATAAGTTGTCAAAATGGTCACTGTAGCTTATGAAATAGCCCTGTGAGCCTTTAATGATAGTTCCTCTCATTATACCTCATCAGTTGTTTCCTTATAACGTTCTTAAAAGAAGGACCAGTAAAGGTCTTACATTAAAAAGCTTCGTCGGAACATGCTCCCTAGTTACTCTTTTATTTGGATAACAAATTTTACGAGCACATTGACAGAGTCACGTGGCAGGGCAGAAAATTTCGGACGCACAGCACTTACCAAATGTGCAGAACGCCTTGAGTGCTCATCATAAATATTGCCATTTACCTCGCTTTGAGTATTGATTCAGCAGGTTTGTAAGGTTTGTAAATCGACAATTAAAAAATTAAAATTAAATTAAAAACAGGCGAGCTGGTGAATAACATTCATAGTAAACCTTAGACAGACAAAAAATCCGGACAGAAGAACGAAGTTTTAATCACAGCTTTGAAGTTTATTCAACCTCCTTGTCCAAACTACACAGTGTACTCTAACCTCCTACAACAAGGATGTTGGAGGTCATAATATACTGTGCAGTTTGCTCGAGAAGGTGTTTTGAATCCGTGAAGGAGGTGTGGATGTATATATACGGCGATTTTTGTTGAATAACAAAACTTCAAATCTGCGTTTCCGACTTCGTTGTTCTGTCCGTTTTATTTGACGTTATTCTTCTGTCTCGGGTTTATTATGGACGGCTTGCGAGATCACTCGCGCCCTGTTTACTTAGATTTTTTTTTCAATATCGTAACTCATTAGCATTACGGCTGATTCCCCCTTGCTGGAATATAGTGTCTCTGTCGTATATCTGTATACATTATGTAGATTATCTTTCATTAATCGATTTAGCGAGCCGGGCTACGCTTTCATCATGTTCTCACGCGTATAATTGATCGATTTAACAATAGCTTTCACGTGACACCTCTTTAAATGAAGTTCTAATTCCCGTAAGACATTCGAAACCATCAAAATGACATGAGGACATAGGGGAGGGGGTCTTAGCGAATTGTTTTCGGTGGGCTGACACGGATCTGAGCGCATGCTATAATCGGCGACTCTCGAGTACCTCATTTTATTGCTTCGCAACCAATAAGAGAGCAGCATTAGCCGACAGGACGGCCGAATAGCCAGTCAGGATACAATAAGCATGAACCTAATGGGCCACGAACCTAATGAGGTGTCAGTAATTGTACAAGATATGGTATAGTTAGTGACACGAAGAGAATTCGGTAGTGGGTCATGGTGCTGCCTTCCTCAACCGTACATTATAATGTATGGTTAAGGAAGGCAGCACCATGTCCCACTACCAAATTCTATTCGTGGTGGACCTAATTTGCTAACTCTAAAACAAAAATTCGACTCAATTAAAAAAAAAAAGAAAGGAAAGGAATGCGCTGTTTTCAGGCAGAGCGCAATGCGAACTAAACTGTCTCGCGTAACATCAGGAAAAAATTAAACATCCTTGAAATAACACACCCAATCACACCACATGCGCGAGAGCGGAGATGTGTAAATTTGCGCAGGAAATAATTTCAAATCCAAGATTATTATGCAAAGCCCACTCTTCCCCGTTATTTATTTTAATTTCCTCGAAAGGTGTCAACGAGGTAATTACATCGATAATATTATCACATACTGTGTGTAGGTATTTACGTTGTTAGCTGAATGAAAAAGTAACTCGGTAGCACGCAAAACACACATTAAAATCCCCATAAATACTGATAAAAAATGCCATCGAGATCCACAAAATAAATTTTCTGTTGAAGTAACATACATTTTTTTTTTAAGTATTACATTTATATTTTAGCCATTACCATGATTAGAGCTGTTCTCTTCGGTTGGTGGCAAGTTTCAAAATTTCCTTAAACGATATTCTTAGCAGCAGAAGCACCAACGCAAGCCTCGCTTACAGAATATATCTCACTCTATTACGGACAACCCAGTAGATAAAGATAATACTCCACATAAGCATTTTTTTAGTCGATTGTTATCCACGGCAGCGTCGTGGTCCCGATCTCAAATATCCTAGTGGACTTCCTTGTTTGGGCAGGCGATGACCGCAGAAGCTAAGCAGGGACATTTTGAAGCGGAGCGTTGAGAAACCGGAATTGGATGTTTTTATTTTTAACTCTGCATATTCTATTTATTTTAATAGAAGCTAAATCACTATTAATTTGAGGCTGGCGAACCATGGGAGGTTCTGCGGATTGAAAGAATCCCTTAGTCTAAGATTTTGTATCCAGCAGAAGCAAACTTCCTAAAGATGTTTTCTGATAAACGCACAGGCTACGCAGTTTTCGCGCAGCCTGAAGGCGTCAGAGTCAATTACTTTGTTAAATAAAATATATAAATTTAGATCACTCAGGTTTTTTTTTTGTGAGTGTTACAAAAAGTGAAGGGGACAGAATGATGTCGAACCAAAATCGATAAAGAAAAGTAAAATGTGCTCGTCAAATAACAACACACACACACACACACACACACACACACACACATACACATACACACACATTGATTGCGGGGATATAGACACTGGGTGGTTTCTTCGCAATGGTCTCTTTTTTATTTCTTGACGGCTGATGACCTAATAGTATTGCTAGTTAGCAATGAGGTTACTCTGGGCTTGCCGCACATATCTCATGTTTTCTAAGAAGCCAACCACAGCATTTGATTTCTTTTTTCGGTAAGGTTTACCTAAGCAAACACTAGTAGCTATCTACAGGGTTTCAAAGAGCAGCAGTAAAATCTACGCGCATGCATGCAAAGGTTTCTGATATGTAAAAAAATGTCTTCAGGCATCAAAATACGACGGAAAATCTGACGCGCCCAAACTTCTGGCCCCTTCCGAGTAATAAGCTGGACAAACGCGTTCACCTCACTCCCTGCCCTTCAAAAGTGATGGCGGTACAGCCGTGCCCACGTGCAACCGGCATACGTCTTCTGATGAACGGTTCACTCAAGTCAGCAGCTGCGCCCCACGCACGAGAGTGTATCCTACCCCCAAACCGGTCGCCTCCTAGAACCTGCACGCCTGTTTCTCAAAGTATAGCGGAGACACAAAAACACGAAGAAACAAATTCCCCCCCCCCCAAAAAAAAAAAAACGCAAAAATAATTGAAGGGAAGCAAAATTAAGGCAGCGTGTGAAACCGACAGGAAGACGAGAGACAGTCGCCGTGTCGTTTCGGGGTCCCTGCCCTGTCCTCTGGGGGTCAACCGTTTGCTAGTGTGAAGGAGCTGCGATGCGTATTGCGTGTGTGCGATGATTGCCGCTGGTGCGGAGCTTGCGTGCATCAAGTGTGGGAACGGTGGCCAAGTACTTCCGTATGCGCGCCATGAGGGGACGGTGCTGTGACGTCACCTTCCGACCTTTCGTTCGCGGAATAAAGGAAAAAGGAAGGAAGAAAAAGCGGAGCCTCTCTGAGAACTTGAACGGCGTTAACAGTGCGGTGGTGAGCTTTATCCAAAACACTACTAAAAAAAAAAAAAAAGAAACCAGGAGCAATATTTTGAGGCAATCCATAATTGAAGAAAGTGCGAGGGCTTAGGTTGAAATGTCACCCCAGCTGTTTGTGCGCCAAGACAGACATAGGCTGCCATGGGAAGTTGTACTCGAGTAAGTCAATACAAGAGTTGATCAGTGAACGCTCTAAAAGTTAGGGCAGAAAGCATGCACGTCGTTTTGCAGATCGTGATGCTCCTATTCGGATGCCGACTACGCGGGAAACTAGCCGACTTCCATGATACAATCAGCAGTTATATTTATTTATTTATATATTCAAAATACCTGAAAGGCCTTTCGGCCTTATATGAGGGGGGGGGGGCAATACAGTTGGATAAAAACGTGAACAAAAAAGTACGGCACATACCGCACTCCATATTGTCACGGATGACAAATGATCAGGCGGCGAATTAACTGGAGAAACTAAACGTTTACTGGGCGAACTTGTGCCCAAAAGAAAATAGAGGAAGGTTAGCGTCGCAGTCGTCGATGTCGGCGGAACAGCAGGATCGAGCGCTGGGGCGTGACTGACTCCGGCTCGCCACGGGGAGCGCCTTTTGTACGCGCGTGAGTTTCTGGAACATTCGGCTTAAAACTTTCGGCGCGTAGCACATTCGTAACTCGATCAGACGCCAATGTTCTCGAACTTACAAGAACGTCAAGTTGAAGCAATAAATAAAAGAACATTCCGCTCCCTGGAATCGAACCTGCAGCCTCCGCGCGACATCCAAGCAAGGTAACCATTTGATCACGTACGCACTCGGCGACGAGCGTAGAAATATTATCATTAGTACAATATCACAGGTATCAGTCATAATTATTACAGAAGCAGGTATTATGCAAAACAACAAACGAAACATACAATATTATCTCAAATGTTCCAAACATGGACGTACGGGGAATAGTCGCTTTTCTTTCTTGACTGAATGTTCAGTTACTATTCAGTCAAAAACGCAATGAGGTGGCTTTCGCCTGCGAGAAATAAAAGGATAAAGGGATCTGACACAGTTATTTCCGCTAAAATAATGGTTGTTATTTCTGACCGCAAAAGTTTATGATCAGAAATAGACACTGTGGCTCCGGGAAGATCGTTCAGAGCTTGATGGCACGGGGTAAGACAGAATTGTTGAATGCTAATGTTGTCCCAAAAATACGCTTGAAGCTCTTAGTGTCTCAAGTTTCGTGATTATTTATTAATAAAGTGGTTCTAGAAGAGAGCAGTAAGTTCAACCGGGGCTATATAATAGTCTGTGGATTAAGCATACAAGATAAATTGTACGGCGCGCTTCCAGCAGGGAAATCGAATGGCTTTGTTTTATTAATGATATGCAGTTGAAACGCTAGTATGATGATGAAATGAAACGAGCAGCTAGATTTTGAATATATTCGATTTGATTAATAAGAGATGTTTGGTGAGGGGACCATGTGGCTGATGCATATTCTAATTTCGGGCGGACATATGTTTCGTAAGATAATTTACGAAGGTGAGGGGGAGCAGATTATAGATTGCGCTTCAAGTAGCCTAGTATACGGGATGCTTTAGCGGTAATCGTGTTAATATGGGTTGCCCAAGAAAGGTTAGAGGTTAGTTCATCACCGAGGTACTGGTAAGCAGAGACAGCGGCGATGGGCGAATCGTTAAGTGAATATGTGAAATCTGAGTTAGATCGTTTACGGGCGAATGAAACAAGTTTGCATTTAGCAGTGTTAAGGGTCATTTGCCATTTAGAGCACCAGCGTACTACTTGTTTGATTTAGTAAGACCTACTTAGTAAGACCGGTCTTACGACGTCCCTACTTAGTGCACCCGTGGATAATTTAACAACCTGAACAATGCTGAGCAGGTTAATTACGTAGCTGTTGTATTGGAAACACGTTCGTGCTGCTTATTTATGAATCACACTCGAATCGAAAAGAATTTTAGGAACTTGAAAAGAATAGGTTAGTTATGTTCCTCACTATCAATATAGGGTCAAGCTGTTTAGGGCTGTTAGCGACTATTCCCCGTTTCAAACGGGACTTGTGCGATGCACCCAAGGACTCGCAGGCCAGCAAAGTACTGAATTAAGCAAACAAACAGTAATCGTCTTCCGTTAACCCTAAGATGAAACGGATTTGAACTATATTCAGAGCGGCCTTTCCACGACGTGTCCAGTCTACAGTATTTTCCACAGAAGGTATAGCACAAGGCTATTGCAAAGTGCTTATGTATATGGTTATTTCCTAAGACCTTTCATCAGACGCATTTCTATCTCAGCTGGCCTCTTTGAGTTATTATACAGCCTCCTGTAGAGTCCGCATACGAACTTTATAAAAGTTGCAATTGCCAAGGCAGCGTAGTATAAAATTTGTAAAGTGCATAATCTGTTAAGGATAAATGCAATCGTACGCAATTGTCTACCAGAAGGACTATTCGTGACTTTGTGCCTGCATTATCTTATAAATCGAGCAATCGATTCTGCGCAGCTTCTTGTGAAAGTTAACTTTCATGTTGCTTTACGTGTAGCCAGACATTTTGTTGGTTTTTATGTTCACTCGCCTTGTAACACTTCACCGCTTTCTCGGATCCAGGCATTGTATAACACTACTGCTCCACCCTCCCTGGGCATTCCGTCATCAATTACTTTTACCGGAGCCAATTGAATGAGCACTTATCTTCCTCTTAATTTGTTCTGTTTGTTGCTTGGTAAATGTTTCTTTTGTTGTTTTATTGCTTGTAGACAATGGGGCACCACATTGAATACCTTCTTGGTTGTTTTTGTACACCAAAATAAAGAAAATATTATATTATTATTAATATTATTATTATTACAACGGCAATTGTCCAGTTTGTCGTGGTCATGAGCGAACACGAGGAGACGCATTCCACGGGTCCCACGCATGCGTAGATAAGGTCCCGCCCAGGGGTCAAGGAGAGGGCACTCACATGGGTTCCGGTTGTCCCTCCTGAGGCGGCGCTCGTAGCGGGACATCTTGATGCGCGGGTAGAGTGCGCTGGCCGAGCGCACCAGGCGGAGCCCCAGGCGGTCCGCCGAGGCCAGCGACGAGACCCTGCCCAGCATGTGGCTCTCGGACAGGTTGCTGCACGAGATGCTCTGCGGCTCCTTCATCTTGGCCTCTGCAACAACCGGGGGCGCACGGGCGGCCCGCTCACGTCACTGGGCAGCGCATCTCGCCGCGGCCCGCACTACAGAACTAATGTTAGCCCTTGGCAGATAATAAGTTACATTGCCGGAAACTTGATCTAGTCAACTTATGTGTACAGTTTAGTGGTGGGAGTGTTACATGGCTTCACCTGACGTCGCTGCACCATGCTGGCGGTCATCCCTATATGCCATAGAAAATAAGTGCTTAGCAGCAAGGCTACCAGAGCAGAAGCTGATATGATATCATTGCAAGCCATGTGTACCTTGAGGAAACAGAATATGCTTCCTCTCAGCTGTTCTGTGTGGTTTTGCTGAAAGGATGGAGACGAATGAGTCATTTGCTTTCTTTGTACGAATGGTCGCGTAAACTAAGTGTTTTGCACGAATGCACTCTTGTGCTTGTGCATGTGGTAGCATAGCAAACAACTTAGGAGATGACACCTATGCGGAAAGAGGCAAGCAAACAACGTGAGGAGCGAGGCTTGCTGAATTTTGGAACAGCTGCACTTTATCAAAAGATACAGCACGTGGTCCACTGTTTTGCTTTCGTTCGACCTTTCTGTAAATGACTAAGTGAAGTCAATGCTCTAGTTCTGGCTTGTTTCTTGACTAGTATACGTGAGACACATTTCGGAGAAAGGATTTCGGGCTCAGTGGCTTCGCTTCAGTACTGGTGCAAAGTAGGTGAGACAAAACATGAAGTACCTTCATACATGCTAGAATTACTCCGTATAAAATTCGAACAATGGCGGCAAGTATTAGTAAAAAAAAAGAACAAATGCACTGTGTTTCACAAAGACGAGCGATTTAGAGAGTATTTTACATGCATACGTGCGACATGATACCAAGCCTTTAGCACAGCTCCATTTCCACCTCTCACTCTTCGACATATTTGCTGACAAGAGGGAGTATTTAGCCTATATAGAGCATTCACAAAACGCAATCATGCCGGTCGTTGTTCGCACCGCATGCTTGGAACTCGCTCCCTGTTATCATTTGCCGAGAACAAATTCATTTTTGCAAGGAATGCACGATTATGCGCGTTCAACGTGCATTCCACCCAATCAGCATCGACGATGCACTGTTCACAACGACCACGGTCGATCGGGTTTGGTTCCAGCTCCGCTGGAAACGGACCGCCGAGTGGCTCCGTTGCAGATGGGAAACGAAAGTCCTCAAGTCAGCCGCAGTGAGTGGTATTTAGCCTGGTGGCGCTGACCAGCTGCCAGTGTAAAAGCCCCTTCATAAAATTCACGCTCGGCGTTTCTTCAGGCCCATTCACACAGGGCCGCTTGCTTACGTTTTTTTTTTTTTACGTTACGTTATGAATCACCGAGACATCCGAGCTTTGTACGTCGCGTGCAAAGCTTCCTCTTGTATTGGTTGCCGCGCTTATTATGAAGCACGGATGTATCGGTGACATTCGACGTAAGCAGACGTAAGCTCTCGTAACATAATATAATGTAAGCGAACGGGACTTTGTAAACCATGTTACGCGCTTAAAGGGGTCATGAAACGATATCGGGTTGAAATGTTCCTGACTTAACGACTTTACAGAGGCGTACTGGTCTTAGTCTGGTCGAAGTATATTCGCACGGACCGCCACTGATTCAAAGCGGAATCAGTGGCGAAATTGCGAGGATAAAAGGGGACTATTTCTTTTAGTCTTGCCTTCGCAAAGCTTGATGACGTAATTGTGGGATCGAAACCACCCGCCTGAAGACAGTCGAGCGCGGTTTATGGATTGGCCTCGAGAACAGCGTGAGCTCTCGACTTCGGCTCGTAACAATCAATGCCTCGACGGACACTCGGGTAGTAAGTAGCTCGTGTCCAACCACTGCGGTGATGAGAACAGCCGAACTCGAGCAATGCTTGGAGCTCAGCACGCGTTTTCTACTTTGCCAACCCCATCGCGTGGTATGATTAACTTTGGCGGCATGGAATAAGATCCAGGCCGCAGGACCGCTTGTTCTGGCTCCGAGTTGAGGGGATGAATGATGCTCATAATTCTCGAATTTATTTGCCGACTGCCATTGCTTAGAAAGATAAACTAAGGCAAGTTTATTCGGTTATTAACGTTTGGGAGTGATTCTGAGTAGTATTTAGGGAAAATAGAAAATTCGTTTCATGGCCCACGGAGCTGAGCAAGTTGCTTCATTATTTTTGAAGTGAACGCTAAACCAACTTGGCCGAGCATTGATTGAAGCCCTAGCCATTGGTGAGAAAGGAGAATATTGGGTCAACAGCTTGGGCAAATGACGATAAATTAATGAGGAGGAAGACTAACTAGCAAAAATAAAAAGAAGAAAAAGCGTAACTATACCATGGCAGAAATGAAAAAGAATCAAATATGCATTAAACTGCTGTTAGTCAGGCGATGTGGATCTATAACTTTTTTATAAATGTATTTTCTTCGTTCTGTTCAGCTGGCCACTTTTACAAAATCCCAACTGTGTAAACCAGCCTTTACATGTACTGCCAAATAATCTCGCGGAAACACGCAAGACAGGGTCCACGATCGAGTCCTCCGCTGCCATTTGCTTCCAAGGACTACACGAGGCACGGTCTCGTGTTTTGATCGATTTTACGCTACTTGTAAGGCAAGCACATCAAGTGACTTTAGCCAGTGTAGCTGGCAGCGCCCGAACGGGAGCGTCGCGAGACCCGAGGAGTACAAAAGTATTGCTCGTGCCTGCGTCTCCTGGTGAAGCGGCAGGCCGTAGCGAAGCGGCAGTGATCAAGCGACCGTGCGACGACCGACAAAATGGCGTTCCGTGAATAACCATACATGGTGTCTTTACTGCGCAGACTCGAGTTGCCGACACGCACCCAGGTTCTCCCAGTCGACGCCGGCGGCCTTCCTGCGGCGCGCGATCTCGAGCCACTCGGGGTCCACCTGGTGCTCCGAGGGCGGCCTCCCGGAGCGGGACAAGGACCGGCATCTTCGCTCGGCGTCGTCCAGGTAGCGGTCCGAGGGGGACGTCAACATCTTCCGGTCCCATGAGAGCGACGACGTCGGCAGGACACCGCCGCCGACCACGCCACGGCCCACGCTTGGGAAGAGAAGGACACAGGGTGCTTATAACTGCTCTTCGAATAACAATAGTATTGGTTATATTTAAAATACTTTTTACGAAGGAAAAAAAACTTTGTAAGAAAAGCAGGTGCGCAGGAGAGCTTGCAATTAAAAACATAACAAAAACTTCAAGCCAAGAAAGGAGAAACGGTGCGTGTGTCCCTGTTTATATGTGTCCTTTTGGCTTCGTTGGTCCATTGTGTTAGAATGTTGGATACGTTTGAGAACTTATAATTAATCTCGATGAGTGGAAACAACCTCAACATTTGAATGAGTTTCCTCGTTTTGTTTTGGAGTAAGTGTTAAACGTTTTTAATGGGAGCAAAGAGTAATGGGAGCAAAGGAGATAAAAAGGGGAAAGGAATGTTAACATAATCATCATAAAAAGATCAATCCCAATATTGATACATTTTGCCAGGCAGACCGCTAGGCACAAAGATGAATGAATGTCATTTAAGCTGCTTTTGTCACCTAATGAAGCAAGCGTGAAGTAACAACAGTAATACTTAAACGCGTGCGTAAATACTGTCAATCTTCTTACATAAATGTTAATAGTAAGACATTGTTAGAAATAAGTTGGCTGCAAAACGGGAAGCCTAAAATAAGTTCTTGGCTCCCACTCACAGTCGCGGCAAGGCATCGCGAGATGAGAGTATTCACACTCCTTCAATGAACTCTGGTGCTCTCTTAAACGGATGTTCCAATAGCGCCCCGTTTCACCAATATATACCCGCCCTCATGAGAAAGGTATCTTATACACTGCTCCAACGGTGCATGAGTGAGTGTGAGCCAAGATGGAATGACAGCGAAGTTATGCTCAAGAATACGGATCAATTGTTTAAGAGAGAGAGTATAGGCATACTAAATAAAAAAGACGGGAGCCTCCTGTGTGAGCCAACCGCCTTTGGTACTGCTCGATAGTGAGGTGGCGTTTTTGGATTTGGGCTAGCTTCTTATCACTTTTTATCGCGTTTAAGACGTGCCATCATGCTGCTATGAATTGTTTCGTGATACGCAGATGAGGGGCGTACTACCAAAGATGAGTGGTCGTTTTCGTATGTTTTCCTATTAAATTATTTCAATTGATAGTCAGCGCTCGTCCCGTGTGTTTCTTCTTCGTCCTCGTCTGATTTTCGCGCCTGTTTCGCATACGATGAATTCCCACCAACTCGCCCCACTACTAATTCTTCTAAGTGTTTGTATAACCAGTGCGACAGGGGACCGTCATATAGAAGGCAGACACCTGCCTCAGACTGTCTTGTACAACGTAGGATTTGTGTTAGCAGTGCCGCCGCAGCCTAAAAGTCCCTCACCCGCGTACTCCAGCAGTCCGACAGCTCTCCGAGCGGGACACGCCGTGTGAATTCGCTGCTGCTGGCTTCGACTGCTGCGCCGTCCCTCGTCCCCTGGGTTCTCCTCGCGGCACGATCCTGAAGTTGACCCTGAAGTCCGAAGGGGCCGACGTCTTCGAGAGGGCGGCGGGGGCGTCCGGGGTGCGGGGCCTCGGGATGCCGGACGGTTTCTTGGCCGGAGACACCGGCGGTCCCTGGGGGCTGCGCGGAGGAAAGCCTCGCGGCGTCGGGGCCATCGTGGAGATTTGCGTCTTGGTCGGACTGGAGAAAACGCCGGGGAGTTTGGACAACGTGGGGTCACGTCGAGGAACAGCTGGGATTGCGCCTCCGATAAAGGGAAGGCGGCCTTCCAAAAGAAAATATTGATCTGGATTCTCATGATTCACTACTCGTGTCTACTGGTGGACTGTGGATCTGCAGTGTCGAGGTATGTCGAAATTAAGTCGCGATGTTACTGCCTCGTATATTTTGTTACGCCGAAGACTGCTTTGAAATATATCGAGTAAGCTTGGTTTGTTTAGATATCTTGTTTTTGGTGTTAACGAATGTGCTGACTTGGCGAACGGAAATTTGACTCAAAGAACAATATCGAGAAGCCTTCATGAAAATGTAAGGCAATGCGATATTCACTCGAATCACAATTATACTGAAGGTGATGCGATGACTATAAAACCCATTCTGTTTTTGCCAAACACGTTCTTTATACGTACGCATGTACTTCGTCTAGATATGTTAAAGATAGAAATTGCACATTCACCACTTCAAAGTAAATACGTCGGGCTTGCGTGGAATGCGTATGTGCATACTTTCGGAAGAAACTTGGAGGAGGCTTTAAGCAAGTTGGAGACACAGATTCGTTCAGTTGACCCCTAATCATTTCAATTTTTTTTTTACTTTTGTCCCGACGATTGAAAGGCTTTGCTAAAATAGGAGTTAACTCACAGGCAAGCTAGTGAACGATCGCACTGATCGTACACCAGCTCATCTGTGAAGAGATTTGGCTGTTTCGTGCTCGTGATCTTTGAACCAGAAAACGAGCTTAGGGGCGATGGCGTTCGCACGCGCTTAAGCACAAGGAAAGTTCGATCACAAGTCCCATCCTTTGTAGATAGTTAGTCGTCAAGGTGCATTAAAGACGGAGGCGACGGTCAAGGATTAAAATCGACACGTTTCGGTGTTGGATTCTCTCGGATGGATTACGTTAAGTCAAGCAGAAGGCCAACAAGGAAGTTGGAGGCACGGAACACCATACCTCGTTTTACTTACGGGTAAAACAAAACCGAAAGAGAAGGATTGAAGTTTCCATCTGTTAGTTCAGAGATCAGGCAGCGAAATACGTATAAGGGAAGCTAAAATAGTCAGATAGAGATTCTTCAAAGACTAGCGGGTAAAAGACGCATGCGGCTTTGTAATCATTTTGTATCTGTTCGTTAACGCTAATCGCTAATTCACAGTGTGTAATTATAATTCAAACACATTGAAAATGGGTGTGAGAGTTATACGAGTGACGTCTTCGCCGGGCATAAATCGGGTTCGGCGTGCATTATATGAGAAGATAATCGTCATGATGATTTGGCTAAATAACTAAAATCCGCTATTTACCTTTTTTTATTGTATTGGTTTTTGGGGTCATGCTGCGACTGGATTAAGGCCCTCTCGCACTGAGGCAACACGATGGCAACAGCAACACAACATGTTGTCCAACAATCGGGCAAACCTGTCACATCGCGGCAACAGCAGCACAACATAAACGACAACAAAAATGTTGCCTCGGTATGACCGCTTTCGGCAACAAAAACAGTAGCAACTAGTGCTGGACAAACCTGTGTTGCCCTGGTCGCTGGCTGAGCGAATTTCGGGCCGGCAACACGACAACACCCATAGCATCGATGGCAGAGCTAGTTCCATATCAATAACGTCTTACTCAAATAAAGGCTTGGAAAACGTTATTTAACAATAATAAAGTCTGGCGTGCAGCTAAAATAACTCGATGAATGTTTTTACTGAGTAATTACGCTAAGCGATTGTCAAAATGGTCCCAGGTACGGTCGTGAACGTTCAGACTGGTGTTGAAATTAGAACGGCCGAGAGTCCAGCTCACATTTCCGCTGTTAAAATAAAATGGCATGCCTACTCACCCGCTGAATAAGTACACTAAAAATAACCCAGGAAAGCAAAAATCAAAGCATTAAAACGACCACTCTCATCATGATCGTTGATGCGTTGAGCTTTAAAAACCGCTACCAGACGCCTGATTTTTTTTTTTAAATAGTCAGGACGTTTTGGGGATTGAAGCGATCGCATAGCAGGCGGTAGGCAAATCGACAGCATTGCAAACTATTTATTCCACCGATTATTATAGAGGCCGATCGTGTCAGTTTCGCAGTTTCGAAGCACTGTCAGTTAAGCTCAACACTACGCTACAAAAGACGCTTCGGGGCGTAGGCGTAGACTTCGGGCATCGGGGCTCGTGCCCCCCTGGTAAAATCCGGAAAGGGGGGGGGCAGTGCCCCCCCTTCCCCCGGGCCCGGGCCGTGATCCTTACCGAGACGCTGTTTACGTGCTGTGTAACGAGCTTCTAGTTGTGGCATGTAAACAAAATAACGCCCACGTTGCCTTTATTGACAAAATACATGGGAAATGGCATCCCAGCGCGCTTTCGTTAGCTTCAATCTCCAGTTTTGGCGAAAAGGTACCGCGCAGTACCCCCCCCCTCCCCTGGAGAACTTCTCAGCCTGCCTCCCCCCCCCCCCCCCCCCGGGAAAATGGAAAGTCTACGCCGCTGCTTCGGGGTATTGCCGGTGCTAACTCAATTTAACGGTAGAAATAGGAATTCCACGAAAGAAAGAACCGTACAGAAACACTTCACACGGTGGCGTAAATCAGGAACATATATCAGCGATCTAACTTTCCTCGGTTAGGGCTGTCCGCTTTGTTAGCGAATGAAAAACATTTTGATAAAATAAAAGGCGGAAAATACTCTCCGTGTCACGTTTTCTAATCAAAGTCACGGGTTGATGTCGTCCCGTGGTAATTTCCGGTCCTTTGAAAGCACTAGCACTCTGTAGAGCCACATTTCCAGCGACGCCGCTCCGCACACGAACGAAGGTAAACAATCAAGATGGCGGAGTGTTCCCCGTGTTTTCCTCGCCGTCAGCGCGGTGTGACAGGGTTGTCGGACAACAAATCGGCCAACACTGTTGCCGCGGCGGCAGCAACATGTTGCCCGACATGTTGTTGTTTCCGTGATGTGGAAGGGTCGCCGGCAACACGATTTATTCGTGTTGCCGGATAGAGTTCTCCAACTGTTTCCTCAGTGTGACAGGGCCTTTAGTGACAGCAATTACTATTAGAGGACAAATTAAAATATTTGCGAAAAACTAATATGTTCTGATCGAGAAGTTAATAAATGTTCACTCTTTTGTTTAAACCCGATTTAAGAATTGCGCGAAAAATGAACGCCACAAGACCTGCCCACATTGACGCTTGGAAAAGGGGCGAAATCATTTCAATCATGTCGTCGCCATCTGAACAGCGATTCCTTGGCGGGTGCGCCGATAACATACGAGACGACGTCACTTGAACGAGTACGTCACTCTTCTAAGTGTGCATTGCAGTGTCCTGCCTACTTCATGTCCTTCTCTGTCACCTTGCGCTTGATATCTTTAGTATTTTGAACCGACTTGCCCACATTAATATCTAAGTATACTTGTAGACGTCCTTGTGGGGCAGGGCTTGCGGGGCTCTTTTCGCTTGAAATTCTTAAATCGGTCTAAAAATGTGAACATTTATCAATATATATGTATATAGATCTCAACAAATATTACCAGTCGCAAATTCTTGGAATAGGACCATTTGCTATATTACCCAAGCATCAAGGAGAATGCAGGGATTGGTGTTCCACGCGCCACACGCGCACGCCTTCCCCGTATAAAGATTCGAAGTAAATAACCAAAAGAAAGCGTTGACGAACGCGCGTGCAAGGTGCCATTTGTTTTAGGTATTTGCTTTAGAAAAGTTACTACTGCTGACGCCAGCACGTACGGCGCGTGGAACACCAACCCCTGCATTCTCTTTGATGCTTTGGGTAATATTGCAATAGGTCAATCGGTCTGGCCGCTAATAGTAATTGCCGTAAGTACTGCAAGTGTAGCATGATCCCTTAAACGAATAACTAAAAATATAATAAAAAAAGTTAGTTAATCAGCCGACTTACCTTCACGATTATCCCCTCATATAATGACCACCGAGTTGACAAATACACTGTAAGACGGCACTCGTCTAACTCTAACCTTTTTTTTTTAAATCGTTCAAATTAAAATTAAATATTGTATATTAACTTGCACTTCGTTGATATGAGACAGTTTATTACAAATATTATGCTCCAAAACGACAGAACAAATATACCTATATAAAACGTAAAATTAAGATTGTTTTATAGTTTACCTACAAACTTTAAAAAAATTAATAATATAAAATCATAAAAAAATATAAAGAAAGGAAATGATTAAGCTTATGCAGTCAAAACTGTTGGCAGTTCGTCTGTGCAGTGAAGTGGAAGCCAAGCTTATTTAAATATATATGCGATTTAAGACTCCAATTTGTGTGCCACCTTAATCTTTGTCCGAAAGAATTAAGAAAACGCTCGCCCCGGCGTATCAATGATTACGTTAGCTTCTTTTCTTGTGCGCTACCGCGAACGCTTTTTAGTGTAACCAGTCCGACTTGCGCTAGAACAGACATTTATTATTTCGTTACTTTCGTTTAAAGGGGCAGTGTAACGATACAGAATTGGAATGTTTTTCACTTTACACGAGCTTACTGGCACTAGTGGGACTCAAGGATACTCGCACGCAACGCCACTGACCAAGAAACTCCTTTGTTGCGCTGTAATTTCGAGGACAAAACCGAGTGTTTTCATTCAATCTCTCCTTCGCAAAACCTGATGACGTAGCTGGGCGGTAGCAGTACCGCCCAGTGACGATATTTGAATGCGGCTCATAGATTGGACCCGAGCATGGCGTGGACACTCGATTTGGGCTCGTGATAATCGATAGCTCGAGAAGCATTCGGGTAGTGTCCTGTGTCCAATCGCTGCAATGACGACAACAGCCGAACCATAACAATGTCTGGAACTCAGCGCGTGTCCTGTGCCTTGCCAACCCCAGCGCATGGCTATGATCAACATTGGCGGCATATAATCGGCTCCAGATCACGTGGCCGCTTGTTCTGGCTGCGAGTTGAGGGGGTGAACTCTGCTCGTTTTTCTTTATTTTTTTCTGCGACTTCGATTGCGTGTGGTGAAAAACGAACGGGTATTTCACAGGTCATTAACGTCAGGGATCCGTTCTAAGCGGTATTTGCGCAAAATACAAAAATCGTTGCATCGCCCCCTTTAAACTAGAACTGCACGGGAGAGTTTCCGCCAAATATCTGCCACGTGAAAAGTGCAACATAGACCATACTCTGCGCCATCATAGCGTACACGCTGTCAAAGCTACTAGCGCGAGCGTGGGTCTTGATCTCGTTGATCATTTGTACGCGCTCTCGCGCAAACAAAACCATAGATTAAGCCACGCGCTCGCGCCAGTAAGCTTGGACAGCGTTGCACGCTATGTATGAAACAGAGTATAGTTGTGACAAAACGAGTAAAAAAAGCGACATTAGAGAGTTTTAGTAGATCGTGTTTACGGGCCACGTTATTTGTAGCGGGGAGCTCGCGCTGCCACTTCGATGCATGCTCTGAAGCGCGAGACCGTAGCGGTAGCGGGCCTTTGAAAACGATCTACTAAAACTCTCTATTAGCTGCCGCATATCGCCAGACAGCTGGCGTTTTTTTGTGTAAAAAAACATATTAACTGCAGGTTGAGTATCGTCAAGTGAAATGACGAGATTAATATTAACGCTGTAGGTATACAGCATTGACTGGACGCCTAACTCGAGGGCGATGTTCAGGGCGCATGCTCAGAACGAGCAAACAATAATAGGCTGCCAAGACCGGCAATCTTGATGGTGCGGAATGCACGCTACAAAAAGAACCGTGCGCGGCTCTGTAACGTGCATATTTGACACCCCAAACTTCACCTCGACGCACAGAGCGACTGAGGCCGGAACCAGACGGCACCAGCCGCACGGAGCGGCATCGACCAGCCGGGTCGCCCAGCCTAGCACATACCAAATGTACGTACTACTCACTGCAAACAAAATTACGTCGTGGGACTTCTGGCCAGCACTGCAAAACGCTCAGTGGTCGTCGATTTGTAGCGTTTGATAAGTACGGTAGCTGCTTATACATGCTATATAATACCGTCGAATCAAGCTCCTTGTGAAAGTTGGCGCTGTCAAGTTCGACTTTATTGCGGCTGTGCGTCGAACCGAAGCTGAGTGTCGAATATCTGGGGATCGAGGCGTGTAAAAGCGTACCTTTTTTAATCATCGACTGCGGAAGCATCGCTGTCACAACGCTGCTGAGCAGTTGGGCACACAGCTACGGACCGCCAGTGGAGCCTCTGCGTTTCCGAGAAGTTGAGGGAGAGGAGGTGAAGGGGAGTCAGAGATGCCTCATGCGGCGGATAGAGCTGATTCGTGGCGTCTAAATTCGGCTTAGCTGCTTTTGTCCTCCACTGCAGTCGTCGAACGCGTTCGAACGACGAAAGCCGAACGTCGGGCTGCCAGTGTTTCCCGTCCTAACGCGTTCGATGACTGCAGTGGAGGCAAAGGCAGCCAGCTTTACGTCTACCCACTAATCGCGTTCCAATCAGAGCTGGGCGTCCTGACGTCCCCTCTGGTTTCCTCCTCTCCCTCACTTTCTCGGCGCAAATTAGCCGCTCTGTCCCCGCCCGCAATCGGATACTTGGAGATTCACTCGAGTTTATTTTCAAGACATCACCGTATCTGCTAACGTAAGATCTACACATGAAACTCGGTCCCATTATTTTCGGAGAAAAGCGAACTACTTAATAAAAGCACAATCTCTGCTAACGTACCCAATTAAGATAGCGCGAAACACCCGCTTCTGTAACCGCATCCTAAAGCCACTGGATACTGCAGGGAACGTAGCGCCATTGCCTTCCTTTCCTGCTAGCCCGACACAAACAGATACTAACGTACAGGCGACCAAACATCGCAAGAGTGATTGGCTGATCGGTCTCAGTTGCCATGGCCCAATCGCCATTTCGGTCCATTCAAATCTTCGAAGCTTCGAAAGGGTCGTTCTGAACCATTCGCACCAAGATCGCTGAGGAGTATCATCCTACTGAAAGCGTTTTTCTCCAATATAAGCGTCTTTGGTGCTGTGCATGCATTCCCTTTATCAACCATGCTTATCTCCAAAGATCTCTTGACAATAGTATTGTTATTCTCGCGCATTTAAAGAAAGAAAAATGTTTTTCAAGGCCGCAAAGCACCGGCGCCGCATGTGGTGGCTGTGCGAAGATGTGCGCTTGTTTCGCCGGTGTCTGAAAAACAAAATCTCGGTATTTAAGGAACATCTCCATAAAGCTACCCAGCACGAGCAAATTTAGATCGGCTCACCGAAATTGAAGAGGTAAAGAGAAACTGCTCCTTCCATGAACCAAAATGGCGACCACACGGGGAGCTTGGGGCTACTTTTCCCGACTCGGTGACCTTTTTATAACCGTGTTGGGAATCAACGCTATACACATTCTATGAAAATGTCAGATGTATGGTGTTTAACGGCAGCACACTGAGGAGTAGTTTACCAGAGGAAAGCCACTGGCACAGAAGCATTATTTTTTGTGTGGGCGGAGCCTTGATTTGTAGTGGACGGATCGTCTTCCGCAGACCTTTGATGCAACACACGGTAGTAGTGTTTATAGTTCTGTGCCATGATCCAAAGGTCATTATTTATATTATCCTCTTTTATCATACAACACCGCGCGTTTAAACAAAACTAATATAAGAAAAATAAAATAAAATAATACAAATAAACATGAATGGCATTAATCGCACCATGGCATGGCCTTTGTAACTTATTGCCTTCATTATGGTCTAGTCCTACACGTACTAATGAAACGGCCCACTATGCTAAATCTGTATTCGTCACATCAGCAAGCAGTATTCTTTTTTCTTTTTGCTTAGGGAGGCTAGTTCATAAACCTATATATAATACAGATCCTGTTTTTGCATTATACTCCCAGTTGTTTAGGCAGATTGCAGCAACCAGTCAACAGGTACGAACATGGAGTGTCACTTTTAACACAAACAAGCAATCGACCTATCTTTAGTTTTTTTTCTCTTATTAAATCGAAAGGCTGTCATCGTATCTGCGAAGGTAGTAGGATATATTCATTTGAGGTACCTACCAAAATTTAAAAATTTGCAGTCTGCCAACTTTTTTCCCATGTAACACGCGAAAAATTCTCAGATTTTAAGTTTGCGGCGACAATTTCGCGCGGTGTAAAGTCAGCGAGCAATATAAGTTGGCCCAGTTTAGTTCTAGCCGAAGGGGACAAAATGCCGCACTGGGTGGCTCCGCCATGCTAAGCTAAGAAACCGACTGCCACATTGAGATGACAAGAAAATATGGCGATTCATTCGAACCCTTAATTAACAGCTTAACGTGCCCAGGGCGCGTATGCGGAAAAGCTTGCGATGTAAGTCAGTGGGCGAATTCGGGCACTCTAATTGGCGCGTTTCTATGGAACGTTACATCGCCTGCTTTACGGCGGGGGATGGGGGAGGAGGGGAGGGGCTGAGGTTTCGGTACAGTATAAACACGCTGTAGGGTGTTTCCTCGGCAGATCGCACAATAATGGTAAGGGTCGTACTTCTCGTATTTATGTAAAAAAAAAGATATATGTGAAAGCCATGTTTTTGCCGGGAGCACTCAGCTATATATGAACGCGGCAGCTAATTCGTTTTCCCGAAATACTAAATTTCGAAGCACGAGACCTGGTAATTGCCAAGGATACACTATGGTACTTTGCACAGCCGTCGATTTCACACCGAAGCATTCGCTGGAGTAATAGTTATTCCTACTTATTTTATGAAAGGTTTCCAACGTGTTACACAGAATATTATACATTACAATATAAAACTTTAATACAAACAGAAAGCTACGAAACACGTCAAGTAAACACGTTTCAGAGGCACATCCACAAAATATTTACCAGCAAACTAGTTTATATAGAACGACGCAATATATATCAAAATTGGCATCTTTAAATGCATATCAACGAATATATAAAACTATATGCTTAGAAATTATAGTAGTTGATATTAACTCATTGAATAACATATGACCTCCAAGAGGAGAAAAACGACAACAAACCTTTACTCAAATTAAGTTAGCTTGTCTACGTTATACGGGCTTTGCCGCACAGGCGTCGGCTGCAGAGAGACATTTTCTAGAACCGACAAATGCTGTACAGCGGTGCTGCTCCATCGTAGGGTGTAGAAAGTTGTACTGTCCCTAGCTTGGCTTTATATTTGTGCTTCCTTAGGTTATCACCTAAGACCCCCACCCCTGGTGAACCAGGTGATGTCATGTCCACGAAAAAGCGCCAATCAGATTGCCGAAATTTGTGTATGCGGAGTGTAAGTTCGTCTGGATCTTTTGCAGGAGTTCTGGTGACGTCAGAATGCCGCCGAGCTCTGGATTGGATCTGATTGGAAGGATAGTGGGTAGAACTCAAAGGCAAGCTTGCCTTGAGGTCTACCCACTATCCTTCAATCGGAGACAATCAGAGCTCATCGTCTTCCTGATGTCACCACAACCCCTGCAAAAGAAGCGGACAAATTTACGCTCCGCGTTGATTTACTTCACCAGATTTTTCGAATACGCACCGGGGACTTTCGGGCGCGAATATAAGCCTGAACGCCGCCGAGCCGGTTCAAATTACCGCACCCCGCAAGACAGGTGCAATGTGGCGCGAATGCTTACGGGAAGACGGCGGGTGCGATGATGGCGTCGGTGGCGGTGCGGCGACGCGACCGGCGCCGTCGCTCGGTGATCGGGGTGTCGGCGAACTCCGGCGGCGGCGTCACGGTGGGCGTGGACGACGGAGGGTCCGGGTGCCCGAGCCCGACGAGCAGGACATGTCGAGGCTGCAGCCGGAGTCGAGGCTGGCCCGGCGCCCCCTCGAGCCCGTCTTGGACGCGACGTCGTCGTCGATGTCAGCGCCGGGAACCTCGGCCTCGGAGCTCGGGGGCGTCGCGTCGTGGATGAACCGCACCGGCTCGGAGTCTCGCTCGGAGAACGGCTTCGGAGTGTCGTGTCGTTCGGGCGTCGGTGCGACTGTGTCGACGGCGGTGCCTGTGGGTGACGGAAAAAAAAACAAATAAAAGGACAGAAAAAAATGTTATCCGAGTTTTGCGCAATATTATACACCTTTCGACCACATAACACCTGAGCGCTAAAGTGCCTAGTGATTGGACTGTGTACACATGCGTCGTCTGGGATATTCCGCAGAAGAGAACTACTGCTCATTCCCAGAATGCGTTCCGCAGTGCAGTAGACAAAAAGGGCAGAAACGCTGACATCTTAAGGAGCTCAGAGCGTTGCGAGTCCTAGCAGATTTTTAGTGCTCCGCTGACGATGGGATCGCGGCACTAGCCAATAAGAACACCGGCTAACTAGTCCTGGAGCAAGCCGCATGGACTTGCATTCACCCGTGCGCGGCCTCACTTATTCAGCTACCAGAGGCTTTGCGGAGCGCAAGTTATACCCCATTCACACGACCGTAAAGGTACCTTTAGCTAAGGGACCTTTATTCTCTGCGGCCAATTAATTAACGATCTTCCGCGTGTGGCGTGTGCTCGCGACCCAAGAGCACGGGCTGATTCGCCGATAGCAAAGGGACCTATGTTAAAGGTACCTTTATGTTGACCGTGTGAATGGGGTATTAGTTGCAGGTGACGTGCATAACGTCGATCTCTGATTGGCTCTGGTGAAAAGATAGTGGCCAGACCTTAATGCTAGCCGCCTCGAGGTCCAACCACCATCCTTCCAATCGGGGCCAATCAAGGCTCTGCGTTCTGACGTCATTACAGAGTCCTACGCAAGAAGCGGACGAACTTGCACTCCGCATAGCAGACAGGATGTCCAGTGCTGTTTGTTTAGAAACGACGAAATAAGAAGAAAAGACAACAAGTTAACGATAGCTTTGTGCGTCAAGTTCTGTTATTATTTGCGGATACGACTGCTACTGACGTGGCGAAGAGAATGTCTGTACTCGAAAATGTTTTCTGTCGAGATACGCAGCGCTATACGTTTGACGTTGAACTCCAACGCCGGACTCGCTTCGAGGTCTAGCCCTTTGGTTTGCTTCGCCGTTCTCCTTGAATTTTGCGTGTATTGCGATAAGTGATCCTTCCTCTGCTTTGGAGGAGAGTAAAGAAGCTGTCTTTCTTTATATAAAAATTACCAAACGGAGTAGTCAATTTTGTTACGCAGTGCGTGAATCGGTTGCTGCATTGGGCGCGTTTCAAGTTTCTTAAAAGATGCAGCAAGATGATGGAAGAAAGTATTACTCTTAATTTTGGCGTGTGCAACATTAACAACGATCGGTTAAAATAAAAATGGCTAATTGTTTTTAAACTGGCGATATTCTTGTGAATAGAAACGCAAATACGGCGTCGAGGGCATGTGACGCTTATCTTGTTAAAAAAGAAACGGTGTATTACAGTAGATCCAGGTCGATTAATAGGGAGGTTTAGTAGAAATAAGGTCTTCCGTCTAGGACGCAAAATGTTTATTTGCAGCTCGCCCACAGGATGGTTAGGCCGGACACAATTAGCACAAAAACTGTCTTCAATTACTTACTCGAGAAAAAATCTTCAGCTGAAGTAGCGGAAGCGTAGATAAAATGCCCAATAATGTTTCTAACTTTGTATAAAATAAAGGCATCACCCCTTATACAGAAGTAAATCCATGAAATAACTAACGCTAAGCGAGGAGGCTCGATGTACACGAGTTGCAACATGCAACGAGCCCACCATCCACGGGTCAGACACAATGCTAGTGTTCATTTTACTGGATCCAGAGAGAAGAAAAGTAGCGCACACCTGGTTCAGGAAAAGAAGCGGACGACTCGCTAGGCAGCGCATAATCTCTTTTGCCGCAGCTTTCGGAAAGCAAGTTTTAGGCGGACATTCTCTGCCGGTTTGTTTTTCTCGAGACCAATGATAAATACGTGGTATGAAAATAAACTATGAACAAGAATCAAAGTAAAAGATGTCCATACGTCCACGTTAACGAAGCTGGTTTCGCTTTCCTAGACACAGAGCCGGAGGCCACTCGAGCGCGTGCACCATTTCTGGTCCCACGCGTATTTTCCGCTTCCTACACGCGAAGGCAATCCGCGGCTGATCCTTTCATGAAATATATAGTCTGTCTGTCCCGGAGATTCTAATATATACGTGCAGTCAATTGTGGACGGCACCCGGAAATTCGAGCTTCGATTCCCAGTGGCGATGAACCTTTGGCATAGGATCCGAAGGCGATCAATTCCAGATATATTCTACAACCTGCTCTATGGGTAGAGTGTTTTAGAATAGAGGACCCCAAGGTTTTGGTTCCCCCAGCAGCTCGGGGCGTCAAACTGCGCAAGCACAGAAGCTTTGTACGTACCCAGTAAGGCTGTCTAAGCTGCATTTCATGGGGGAGACCGAATGCGTTGCGGCACTTTATTCTAAAACTCTAATGTCCCTTAAAGGATTTTTTTTTGCTTTGTCCTTTAACGAAGTTTAGCGCGCGCAGGGTGTACCTCGCGGACAAACGCCTTTCATGCCTGCATTTTGTGAAGGGTTTCGTTTTCAAATCGCTCTGGACTGCGCACACTTTACGATTGTTCGGTTTTCACTCAAATAATCATTCGGAAATTTTAAAAAAAGTGACCCAAATTTATTTTCAATTGTGTTGCTACGTGAAGCGTTCTTGGTTTAGCGCTGGTGGTGCTAAACCACGAACGCTAACCAAAGTGCTTAGTGGAGTTAATGGTGAGTTAGTGTTAGCTAAACTTAGAGTTAGCACCAGTTAAAGTTAGAGTTAGTGCTAGCTAGAGTAAGAGTTAGACTTAGAGTTAGTTAGAGTAGGTTATAGCTAGAGTTAGAGTTATTTAGTGTATGTGTAAGAGTAAGAGTTAGTTCGAGTTTATTAGGGTTATAGTTCGTTATACTTACTAATAGCTAAAGTTAAGAGTTGGTTAAAGTTAGAGTTAGAGCTAGAGTTATTTAGAGTTAGTGGAGTTAGTGGTGCTGATTCCATTTTTCACGTGTCAGTTTTCCCACTAAATGTAGCGGTTAAACTGAATTTATTTGTAGGTCACGTGACGTCAATTTTCCTGTTAAATCTAGCGGGAAATTAAATTTCCGTATAGGTCACGTGACGTCAATATTTCCGCTAAATTTTAGAGGTGAAACTGAATATATGTATAGATCACGTGACATGAATCTATGTGACGTCATTTGCCCCACTGAATTTAACGGGGAAATTCGCAGTTACGCCCTTTTAAGGCTTTACTTCATCCCAAAACCTAGCCTATAAATGTCTGACGTTAGAAAAAAAAAGAATTGTTTCTCACCTAAGGAAGCTATACAAGATTGGTCATGCATACATTCTTACTTTAGAGGTGTCGGATACTTTGTTCTTATTCGATCCTGATTTTCGGCCAACAACCTAATATTTGTACTTTTTTGTTTTTTGACATATGGCGAAACATTTGCGAGAAAAGGATCAGCTTCATTAAAAATAATTTTTATTTACGTTCCTGCATAAGAACTGCTGAAGAGACTCCGCCCACAAAAAACAACGCTCTTTGCCAATGCAAGATATGTACGCGTTACCCCCAAAAAGTAGCTAAATACGTTACCCGTTACTCGCTCAAAAGGTAACTAAATACTTTACTTGTTGCTGATTCTCAATAGGAACGCGTTACGTCCCTTAAAAATAACGGGTTACATTTCTAGTTATTTTGACGACCAAATAAACCACTGCTTTTGTTTCAAGGTTTATTTTTCTCTTTTCAGTAGTCAATTCACTTAAGCAGCAGCCACCTCTCGAAGTTTTCATCAGTTATGTTTCCCCGGTTCTTTGAGAACACATCTCCGGCGACGTTGAAGAGTCGTTCTACTGACGCGCTCGAAGGTACTGCTGTGTGGTGCTTCAGGAGGAGCAGGTGAATCAAAGTTTCCCCTATTTGCTTCCTCTGCTTCTAAAGTTCCAAATTGACGATGGGTTCTGTGCCTTTCCGCGTTGGCAACCACCGTGTTTACATTCGGACTGTACAATATTCTAGAAGGTTACACCAACGAACCTTATTGTGTTCGCTGGGTGGAGGACATTCCCAGCTGTAGAGTTTGACTGACGTGTTCAGCGATAAACGTTGCAATACTCTCATGCAGTTTACCTGTTTTTCAGGTTGCCAATCTGCCTTTGTCGCAAGAGACGCGTAGTCGGGTTAAAATAAAAACATGGCTGTTTAAACGGCCTTGTAGACGTTACTCCTCAAATGTAACGAAATACTGTTACTCGTTTCTTGGCCTTAGAAGTAACTAAGTGCGTTACTCGTACCTTTTTCTAATAAAAGCAACTAACTACGTTAGTCGTTACCGAAAAACGTAACTAGGTAAAAATAACTCGTTACTAATAACTCGCTACGTACACGTCTGACCCAGGCGCAATGAGAGTTCGACCGAGTTTTCTTTTTTCGAGAAAGTCAACTTTTGAAGAAAAGGCGCAGATGACATTCTCGTCTTCCCGTGACGCCAAAAAACTGGCTGCGTTCGCGGGAAAGTGATGCCATCTCTATTTATAGTTTCCGAGAACTTAAGAGATTCAGGGTGTGGCCAGCCCCGAGCATGTTTTTGTCACTCCGCCGTCAACGAAAATGCGGCATACCCATTGACTGTCGTGTACAAAACGCATATCAAGACCAGGGAACATTACAACCCACGTCATGCGATTCTGAGGATGTCAGGGACATATAGGATTTTGAAGCCAGTGCCTCTCCCTCTGGTCTATGTTGTAAGGTCAACAGCCTTACAAAAACCATAGTGCATACGTTCAATTGAAGTAGCGTACCAACTGTCGTCGGACGGCGGTCTGCTCCGGTGGCAGTGTCGTCAGCAGCGAGGGCGGCTGAGGGGTCCTGAGGTCCTTGAGCGACTTCGGGACCAGTGGGCGTGGCGGGCGTCGGCGTCCAGTGCACGGCCGCGAGCAGCGCGTGCAGGCTGCTCCTGGTGGGTCTTCGACGACGGCTGAGCGATCCCCTCAATGCCAGCAGTCCCCTGTCCTTCTGGGCGGTGTGGTCCAACGCGGGACCGCAGAGACCCGGACACTCTGTCGCTGCGCTCAGAGACCGGCCACGCCTGCCCGCCGACGCCGCCGACGCCGCCGTTCCGTCGGCCTGCTGGGAGACAAGAGACGAGACGCGTGTATTAAGTGACGTGTACAATGTATACGAGCCTTTCTCGCACCTGAACGCGTCATGAGGTATGGGCATTCTATTCATATCGAGGAAGGGTCCACTAATTTTGGAAAATCGTTTTGGTTAGTGAGGCCTTCTGGCCCCCAGAGGAACCAGAAGATGCCCTCGAAGTGTTCCAGAGTGAAACTAAAACATTTTTTAGCAGTTTTTGGTTTAAGAAATAAGTTCAGGTATTTGAGTATCTTCTGGCCCCCAGAGGAACCAGAAGCTCTCGAAGAGTTTCTCATGAAACAAGAAGCTGAGCCTGGCGCGCACCATCATTTGGCAACTGAGCTTGACCTTCTTGGCATAGCTCAAAATGCTGGTTGAGTAGAATGTATTGCAGTTTTGGAAGAACAAAAGGAGCGCCAATTGGAACTGTACACTTTACCGCAAGTAGCCCCATGGTATATCATCCACACAGGTCAGCGTGGAGCGGGAATTCTCGGCGCTCAAGTTTATATTATCGGAACTGAGAGGTCTCGTATTTCACCGAGTACACTTGAGGACGTGATGCCTCTGAGATCATGCTCATTGCCTCGGTCCGTTCCTCGTCGCAGTGCCTTTTACCAGATTCTCTCATTTTCTATCGTTGCAATAAGCGCAAACCTGCTATAACTTTTTAATGACCTACGTTTAAATAAAAATAAACGTTTTTTTTGTCTTCAATTTCGGTTTTGAATTTTCTTTGCACGAGAACACGTTTTTTCGTCGCGGAGTAGAATCTGAACGTGACTTTGTTCTATGGAAGAAAACTGAAACCAGAACAAACAAAAATCTATTTTGTTTCGACACCCTGGTTTGTTGTGGTCGTTGAAGGCTCGGCGGCTGTTTATGTTGTATGCCAGCCGATTATGAGGCGGAAGTTTGTCACGTGGCACCAGCCCGGATTAAAGTGATTTGCTTTTTTTTCTGGCCAGAGGTAAAGTAGTTGAACGTCTACAGAAACCGGAGAGCTCCGAGAGAAACAGTTCGAATTTTTCCTAATGACTTGAGCGTTCCACCGTGCGTCAATGATATCCTAATCGCAAACTCTGTGCAAATATTTAGATGCGCATAGTTTGTGAAACTAAATTCTTCCAAATTAAAAATCGATAACATTACCATCTGCATTCTCTCCAATTTGTTCCACAACTCCCGCTTCATTGTTAACACCACGAAAAGAAGCATGTATTTTGTCACACTCGGTAGATTTTAAGCGCATGGAGAGTCCGCAACTAAATATATTTCAGATCTCTATTGAGAACAGTATTTTAGTATTCACATATAAATTGAGAAAAGCTACGTTGTGCAATTGAATTTCGTTTTTATATTTGTAAAGTCACTTTTGTCCATATCGATTTGAGTGCGCATGTTTTTGTGTATATTCCTGGACGAATACGCATGCTTTCGATATGCACGTGTGTACGAATGCGAATGTTTTCGTACATGTGTGTACAAAAGTAAAGGTTCGGCAGCCCCCTGCCTGGTCAATAAGCGACAGGAACGGCAATTAAGAACTCTAGTCATAAATTTAATAAACGTAATCCCGACGTTTCGGCGAAACAATAGACTTCGACAACAGCACCCTGCTGGCCTCGGATAGGAATTGGGAAAACATCTCTTCGTGAGGCATGGTTCATCCAACGCGCAAAAGGGAAATGAACCACTCTTCAGGTCCTTTTCCCAGCGACTATGCGTCGGGGATGCGTGACGTCACCAAAGCTCCGTACATCTCTGGGTGTATATAAACCAGATATGACACTAACGACATTGCTGTAATAAAATTACTGCAATTAAATTACTTTTTTCTGTAATGAGTGATGTAACGAATTACTTTCCTCAGTTGGTAATTTAGTAATGTAATAAATTCTTTTCAGGCAGTAATTTTGAGAAAAAAAGTATTAATTACTTTTGTAATTACTTTTTTTTCCGCGGCCCATCTGAGAACAAGATATGTGACGCGGGAGTTGAGAGCTAGACGGGATCGAAACGCGAAGCGGATGAAGAAAACCTTTCGAGCGAGGACATAGCTGGAAGGCCACGGTTCACGATACTTCTTTGAGGACGGATTCACAGCGAAAAGTAATCGGGGACCGTTCCAGGCTACACCATGGAGGGCGCGTCACTACGAAGGTCAACACATTTTAAAACCTGTCATCAGTAGTCGGGAGATAATCTTAAAGGGATACTACAACCGAATTTGGGCGCTTATTTTTTGGTCTATACGTGTTCAAAGAAGTAGTATCACATCAGACACACGAATATCTTGTTAAAAAAGACAACAAAAATAATTTTAAAACAAATTAAACGATTAGCAAAGAGCACTGGACTAATGTCGCTGAAGCCTCGTTTGTAATGCCCGTCCAGGAACCATGACAGGTGAAAGCTAGTGACGATAACTGTCTCGCCTAGAACTATACATGCTTTGAACCTGACGTCATCCCGACAGCTGTACGGTCAGCACAAGAAAAGAGGGGAGGGTGGAACTCTCCACTCAACGGAACTCTCTTTTGTGTGTCCCAGACGTCGCTGTTCTCCCTCTAGAGTATTATAGAAGGTTAACCCGTCACTCAAAATTCACTCAAAATCAGCTTTGCGGTTAGTTGCGGTGGCCCGATCACTGGCATGCTTCGACCGCTTCAGTGGTTGGAACGGCTAGGGAATCCTGACGACGTCGTCAGCCTCGCCGCACCTTTCGTCATACTGAGACAAACTACGTCACGATTGCGCCAGATGTGACGTGCTCTCCGCTGGCTGCTCTCCGAGCGCTTGCCAGAGTGGGCCGTTTATAACAAAAAATACAGCCATCAGGCACAAAATACAAACGTGCGACTGTCATTTACGTATATTGTAGATCTATAATCAGCCTATTTGTGAACACGACGGGTATATTTGAAATTTCGTTGAAGTATCCCTTTAGATATCTTGCCAAGGATCCAGATCTTCTCGTGAATTGCCTTGTCTTCCGCGGGTAAAGATGATTTTTCTATGCTCCGTTATCCCCTAAGCTGACAGCGCGGTGGATGCTGCGCACTTGTTGAAGCAGTCGTGCGTCGATCTTTGGCCACTTGATCACGCCCTCGCCAACACCCACGCGCAGAGAGCGAAGTAAGATGATGAAAGGGAGACGGCTGACCGGTCTGTCGGGCGCGTGGCTACTCCCGCACCACCAGGTTAGGGGTGAACGGAATACAGTTGGGAACGGCAAAAAGCGAGCAAAGCAGGCTCACCTCCGCAAGTAAAGTCAGGGAAAAGCAAACGCGCCGGTATAGCCGCTGGTTCGTCGTGAAAGGAGACATTTCTGGAGGCGCCCGCCACCCCTTCCCTTCTCCGGTGGCGTTTCTCCCTTGAAAACATCCGGCCCCCTTGCGTGACAACGCGCAATAGTCCGCGCTCTTCTGGTGTTGTGGAACAATACCCCTCGAGAGGAATCTCCGGTAATGCGTCGACCAGTGCCCTTGAAAGAAAACGATTCGACTGCGTCCGAGTGAGAAGGTTTTAGGCATTTGCTCAACCTTGTGCAAAAATTGCTTCGGGAATGACGAAGCAAAGGCCACATAAGGGACAGTTTAGAAGATCACACAACAGTCGCAACAACTTCATGTAAAAACGAGTTCCCATGTCTCGTGCTACCGAAGTCGACGACTTCTCCACAATTAAGAGGACGCAATCACATCAGTCATTAGCCGATCAACTCCACCGTTGAACGAACAGCGGAACCGGTGAGCTGTATGTTTTAGTCCTCCTTTAAGAAGCTCTACATTATGTTTAACACTTCCGTCGTCACGGGCGCGAATTACTGCCTGAAAGGATTTAAAAATAATTTCGAAGTAATTTCATTACATTCCAAAAGTAATTGTAGAGTAAAGTAATTACTTTTGGTCTACCATAGTTTTTAATGTAATTTAATTGCATTTGCGTATTTCGGAGGACAGTAATCAGTATTGTATTTTAATTACTTTTGAAAAGTAATTTTGCCATCTCTGACATAAACAAGGCGGATCCTTACCGGTACTCAAGCGTAGATCGGCTTGGTCCATTCGTCAGGGTGTGTGATTAGACTTCTTTATTGCCGTGAATGGGTGTGCGAAAACATGCAGTGAGTTTCAAAATGTCCCGCCATGTAGAATTAGGACTGTTTTGCAAAGCTTCAAAAACCAAATGTGAGACGCCGCAGCAACGATCATCACATGCAGGCGACACCACTTTGCGCGAAAATTTGTAAACGATAAAAAAAAAAAGCTTGCACGAAGCGCTTCAGCGTCAAGAAGCTGGGATAAATAATTGCGAAAATTCAGCATTCAAAATATTCTGTCGCGATATTGCTGAACTGAATGAAAACTGAGACCGCAGGCAAATAGCAAAAACGCCGATACCAAGAAAACGGTGAACACTCATAGAAGGTAGTACTTGCACGTATAAACACCGCGCGTCGGTGATTTTTTTCTTTATTTTTGTTTACCTATTGTGTTAGTGATTTTTTTTTGTATCTTTTTTTACCTATTGTGCTAGTGATTTTTTTGTGTATATTTTTTCCCCATTGGTATTGCGCTGTAGTTACGGTTTCGCGTGGCTTCATTTATTATTCGTTCACGCCCCCTGGTGCCATAGAAGAAAAGGTGACCTCAGTCAGCGCTCGACGGCACCTTTATTGAGGCAACAGCAATTGGTCGAGGACTTCGTTGCGGTATCATCTGTTCCGTGGTAGAGCGGGGAAATAAAATAAAATTTTGGTGCTCTTTGAAATAATTTAGATGACGGAACTCAGACTGTTTTTTTTATTCTTAATAAATAAATGATATACTCAGTTAGTTAAGCCATATCTTTTTGGCTTTTTGCCTTTCCGCACACCGAGTAATTTGGGTAATATAAAATAAAATTTGATATTATAGGACTTGGAAGTATGATCTTTGCGAGAAGGAAATACGTTCCGTGGAGCTGTGGGGCGCAGGGCATCTAAACCTACGCTATTATTACGACAACATCTCTATTTCCCCGCATCCAGCCCAAGCTCACGAAACACCGACGAAACAGACAAAGACGAACAGTACCTCCCCGTCCTTTTTTTTTGCCCGCACCAAGAAGAATGAATGCCAAGAAAAATTTCACGATTGTGTCGCCAGTTTTCTACGCCCCGCTGCTTACTACACTTGTTTAAGGCATTAGTGAGGTCAAGATTAGGATATGGCTCGGTCATTTGGAATTGATGAACTATAAGGCTCGTAGAATTGAAGATATGCAAAAACAAATAATTAGTGTGTGACCGTTATAGTGGAAGAAAATACTTTTATTGTTATGAAACGTTACTTGTTCGACTTGCGTCGCACAAGCTGGCAGTGCGGAGGCAACAAAGATATTTTTTGTATTTTTTTCACAAAGTTGTACACGGGGAAGTGAGTTCAATTGATTTGTTGTGTTTATTGGAATTTCATGTTCCGACAACGGTCAGCAGCAATCTACTAACGTTTTACCCATCCTGTACGTATTGTATGTTTAGTTTATCGAGAATTCAATTAGCATTTAATGAAAACCATCTTGGAATTTCTTTTTGTTTTTACCAGTTTATGTTTCATGTGCAAAGGTGGATGTCTTCAAACTACCTATTGTAAGGCGGGTTTTGTGTAGCGTTTTTCAGTTTTTTGTTATCTATTGTTTACATTTTTATTGTCACATGTATTTTAATGTTCGATATATGTAGTGCTATGTTTTCGTTTGCTTTGTGTGCACCACATTATAGACTGTAAAGTTGTTTTGGGGATAGGTATATATAAAGATTTGTACCTTTCCCCAATTAGACCAAGTTTCAGGATGTGAGAGTCATTCGGTCCTGATATGGCTTTCGATAAACTACCCAAACACCAAGCAACATGTTCTGGGATTGTTGTTACACGCGCGGCATCTACTGGCATGCGTGGCAGTAACTTTTTCTAATGCAAATACCTAAGCACGAGGCACTTTGCACTTTCGTTTGGCAATGCCCCATTTTGATCATATAGGTTAGAATAATTAATTTTGCTAAAGAGACTGCGTGCAGCTCGTGAAACACTGTTCCAAGCGTTTTCGCTCGGGTAATTTGGCAAAATGTTTATACAGTGCGTTCTTACTGCCGTTGCCAAACTCGAACGCCTCATCGCTGTAGGAGATTTAAATTTTGAAGGTAGTTCGGAGACAGTTGGTGACAGTGCGACGTGCCGTGGTTATTTTGTGGAGAAATGAAAAGGAACCGAATGACGAAAGAATAAATATTCCATTAATCACAAAAGCATTTAGCATTTCCAGGTTTAGACGTCGTAAGCCGGAACTTATTTGTACTTCCGGGCGTTTACCTTGTCTGTAAGCTGAGAGACGGATGTGACGCTAGCAAATTAGTTTGAACCATTCGTTTATTGCCTAATATTACAAACGGAAATTTGGCGTTGGGAGCCATTAATCAATTCCGATAGTTTCCGCATTCAACCTCGAGTTGGGAAGTTTCCGGTGTACCAAATAGATTGTTCGGAGTACGTAAAAGAGAATATATGTATATAAGAAGTTGAAGCTACAAAACGCGCAGGCGCGCGAAATTACGCGGGTTATTTGGCCCGAAATAAGCATGAAAATTATTATGCACATAAAAGTAACGTACGCATGTGTTGAAAAAAAAAACCCAGTTTATTTTTACTTTTATAAAAATAACGAAACACGCTACCATTTTATGTTTGTTGGAACCATGCATGGCCATGACAAAAACCGCGAATTTTCGCGGCGATTTGAATCCCATAACGTGTGCACGCAAGCGACAACTAGAGCCACTAAATGAGCTGCGCTTAGAGTATCGACACTCCGTTCCCCATCATTGATGTGGGCGCCGCCATTTTGGTGCGAGTGCAGAACAGACGCAACTGCCGATCGTCATGATTCAAAAGTGCGACTTCCTCAGCATTAGATTTGGTGTTGGGAAGCTCATGTAATATTGCTTTTATCTGTCGCGAACTGTTTAAACATTTATGGAAGACGGAAAAGCGTTTCCTGTTCTTTCAGATAAAGCTTCAGATAACTGGCAACCATGATTTTAAGCCACAATATGAGCGAGTGTCGTTACTCTGAAGCGTAGCTTATTTAGTGGCACTATCGACAACCTTAAACAAATCTACAACCTATATATTCCCTTTTTTCATCGCAGAATGATCTTTGGTGGTGTTCCTTTTTGGTACTCACCATTTCGTCTCCGACGCATAGAAACGGACATCATAGGAAGACAGCTCGTGCTTTTTATTTTTCCTTCTACGCAGAATTTAATTTTGGGGGATGTTGATTTTGAACCCTGTTTCTCGCTAATAAAAGTGTTTCAACAAGTAAAAAAAAAAAACCCTTGAAGTTTGAAGTGCACAGTTGAAACCCTACTGCAAAAGAACATGAAAAAAAAAAAAACTAAAACCACAGGCAGTAAACGAACATTTCTAAAACGAATTTCAGTGCGAGTATCGTATCGGAACTAATTGCGCATCGCAGCCCACTCGTATCTGCGATCGGAGTTCGGTACGATCGGTAGCCACTCGAAAAAAAGAAACGCGTCTAAACGTACGGGACAACGAGGGCGCGTGCATCCCAACGCGCCTTTCCACCGCTTCTCTCACCAACAAACAGAATAAAAGCCATCGTCGCTCTTGAGCAAGAAAAAAAAAAAGAAAACGACACACATTATTTGAAGATATTGAACGCGTGGTACTGCCAAAGTCGGTTCAGCCGCAGTTCCGCTGCTCACACACCAAGGCTATGTTCCAAATCTTACCCGAGTAAGTAACCTGTCTCCTACGTCAGCGGGTAATACCACGTGACATCGCGAGTAAACGATCCGCGACTCGATTTTGGAACGGCCGGGATAATCACCTGGATACTACGCGGATTGGCTTCGTCTCGGGCCATGGCAAAAATAAAACATAGCAGCGATGGCGGAAAATAGCAGACGATCTCTTTTGATCATGGAGAAACCACACAGAGGCGATAATGTTAACCGCTTCGAAGTTTTTCTTTGACAGTGACGACGCGGTTTTTACTGAGATGGCTCAACCAGCTCCTTTTGCTCACCTTCCTCTTGGGCTGTATATTGAAATGAAAATGACTAATTCCTTTCAGTTAGACATCAACATTTTTGTTTTGATTAATCTGGGCGATCACTGTAAGTCTAGTCCAGGTGCCATAAACAGCCTCAACTCATCGTAATTAGCCTCGATTACGTTTTGCGGATATTGCTTCCACACGGTAGAGCGGTAGAGCGCATGGGGCTTTCTCAACAGTGATATGTAACTTACGTTCGCTTTGACGCACTTCGAAACCGCTAGAGACAATTTATTAGGGCGGGAAATGTGATGGGGTTGTTGACTGATCGTATACATAAAATCTTCATGCCTTCACTGCTTTACATGCGTTATCCTCTCATTACACACACTCTGGGGAGAAAAAAAACCCCAAAGCTTGCATATTATCTACTGCGTTCGAACATTTTCATCTTTTAAGGTAACAATACAGAGTTCCAACGGAGCAAACGAGCTTTGACGGCTGTCAGCGCAGGAAGCAGAAGACGAAAAGATCACATGACGTATTTACCCGATTTGATACGGCTTTACCCCCGATCGAGGAGGGTAGCGTGAGTAATTACTCCGGAGTAAACAACCCGCTTCTGGAACGCGAGTTGTGACGTCATCGAGTAAGCGCGAGTAAGTTTTGAAACGCCAAGGTACGAAACCTTTACTCCGGAGTCGGATAGAGTAAATATTGGAACACAGCCCACGGTACAAAAGACACGAAGTTTCTCCGCGGACACAGTGAGAGACATATTCGCGGACACGCCTGCAGCATCTTCGAAGCATGCCTGCTGTATATGTCGGTAATCTCTGTGGCAGGAAAGTCATACAGTCTTCAGACTGTCTTCTTTTTTTCTAATGTCATTGTTGCCGCTGTCTTTGCTACAAAGATGCCAGTGTTTTGTTTGGCCGGCCAAAATCGGCGTATCTAGGTAGTCCCACACTAGGACGTAACAAGCATGCCGACCAACGTCTGAAACAGGCACATAAACGTACAGATACACGCACGCACACACATACATACATACATTCATACATACGACGGCGTACACGGATGGCCACATCAGGCGCGCAAAAGCGCGAGACAGAAAGAAAACAAAGATCATCATCGCGAAATGTCGCGCGTTACGAAACGGGTCAAGAAACGTCCGTTGCACATCGCAACGTTATTTAATTCCGCGTAACAAACGGTGCGCGTACGACGCCGACGAATCGCAAACATCTATCGAAAAAGAAAAAAAAAGTAAGAAAAAGGAAGCAAAGCGACGACCATTGCCAGGTGGACTGAGCTAAAAGAGAGATAAGGCGGACCGGTGCACGCAGGTCCACGCCCTCTACCGGAGTTACCAGGGGGCCCTGGCAGCAGGAAGCCGGGAAATGATGAGTTACTTCGACAAAAGCGGTCGCCTCCGATGTCGGTGAGGCGAAGCGGAACAGGCACAACGACTTGCTCCGCTTCTGCGAGATCGCGACGAGGAAGGACTGCCTGCGCCCATCTCTGGTCCGTTGTCCTCTTGATTTTATTCGAGGACTGCTCCACGATGCCCTTCGGTTCGTTTATTTTCTGTTTTGTCTCTTTTCTAGTTCGAATGAGATGAAAAACAAAGACAGTGCCGCTCTGCGGGTTAAAACGGTTGCCAGGTTATGGTACACGTGGTGTCGATGCGAAATTACCGTCGCCGACAAGGAGACGAAAGGATGAAAAGGCAGGCCTGCACTGTGCATAACCGAACGCTTAATATCGCTGGTATTAACAATGTTGCGCCGAGCACAATGCCTATCAAGCGCTGGATATCCCGACCGAGTAAGGGGTCGTGAATGTTTCGTCCTGCCGCAGGCGCTCATATTGGCTGCCGGCGATGGGTCGCCATTTTAGGCTCACGGCGCGACCAAGATGTGGATGCGTATGATCCTTTCGGTCTGCCGTGGCTGACGGCGACGCCCAGTATTTGCGGTGACGCTTCTATACACTTTCGGCTCAAGGGATTTCTACGATGGGCACCGCCTTGGCAATACACCTGTGTGATCAATAAAACTCATCTACTGCTCAGCTTGTTGCGATGACATTATGGCGTGTGAGAAGTTGGTGTAGACGGAGGAAGAACAGACCCAATCGATATGTACACACGACTGATTTTATATCGATGTATGCCATGCCTGATTCGCTCGCAGGTGGGGCGACACCTCTGAATCTCGCCGCAAGTATCACTCGAGACGCATGAAGTTCTCCGCGAAAAGTTCTGCGCATGCGTGAGCTCTCCTTCCACCCTGCGATGGGGGCATGTGCGTGCTTCGGAGGAAGCGAAGACCGACAAAATAGCTGCATGGAAGCTACGCGTCTAGAAATGGAGGAAGACGAGGAGACCAGAGTGCGGGGGGACATCAGGAGGCCGAGCCCTGGTTCGAATCAGGAGTGGGTAGACCCATTGAGGCACCCTAGGTAGACCTAAAGTTAGTAGCCTTTGCATCCATTTTACTTGTCGAAGGCGATAGAACGCAGGTCGCCGCCATATGGCGTTTAGCTATCACATTGGAACGCGTGCGATTAGTGCAGTGGAGACAAAAGCAGTTAGCTTCAAGTTGGTTTTTTTTAATTGTTTTGTATGTTATTGTTTTTGTCGTCCAGACCGCGCAACTGAGGAAAAAAAGTATCATTCGGGTTCGCGTTCTTTTGCGTCGGAGCGTCTGCTCTGACTTTGACCGACGTTGTCATGAACTCATGAACACTGTTCAGCAGTCGCACACGACACAGCTATGACCTCCAGTGAATACTACTCCGTTTCACCCTAAGTTCGAGAGCCAACGCTACGAAATGACTTAGCCCATCGAACGGCACCAAAAGTGCATCGTCGCGGCGCTCGTTGTCTTTGTAGGTTTGCTATATCACCGGCTAAACAAATCATGCTCAGTGAATGCACAGCGATCCAGCGCTCTCGTATCCGTGTGCTTCGTTTAGCCCGACATATATTTAACGCACAAAGACAACGAGCGTCTTGGCAATGCGGAAAGCAAGTCGTCTGCTTCCTGCGTAGGGGTTGCGGTAACGTCAGCAAGATCGCCGAGCTCTGATTGAAGTGTAAGTGGGTAGACCTCAAAGCAAGCTGCCTCGAGGCCCACCCACCATCCTTCAATCAGAGCTTGGAGTTCTGACGCCACCAAACCCCAGCGTAAGAAGCGGACAAACTTACGCTCCGCATACCTTTTGGCGCTACTTGAATGGGTCCATCGTAACACTGTGTCGGCTGCGCTGGCACCTTATGCGAAACGGAGCATAGTTCTGCCCGTGGTTCTGCTCGTACGTAATACGTTTAGCGAGCGTATACCGCTTTATCACATGCCTTCAGAACAGTCCGGTCCGCGTTACGAAACGACTCATTGCACATCGGAAGACCGAGTGTGACCACACGTTTTAGCGCCTACCAGAAAGGGGAGAGAAGCCGAGTCGCTGGGCTGTGAACGCACGTGCGCCACCTGAAACCACGCAAGAAAATTAATAAATAAATAAGAAAGCTATACGGCGAGCAAGCGTGCCTGCTTCTTTTGCAGGAGCTGTGGCGAAGTCAGAATGCCGAGCTCTCATTGGCTCTGATTGAGGGATAGTGGGTAGACCTCAAGGCAGCTTCCTTCGACGTATGCCTATTATCCTTCAATCGAAGCCAATCAGAGCTCGGCGTCTTTCTGACATCACCGCAACCCCTGGAAAAGAAGCAGACAAACTTGCGCTGCGCATTGCGCATGTTTAGAACGCTTTCCACAGCTCAGTAGATAATGAAGGTAACGTGTAGTTGACGGTTCTCGAAATCGTCTATAAGACGTTGAAACCGTCTCAAAGGCGGCTGTTCATCACGCCGGCGCAGCCGTCTTGGAGTGCAGGAAGTAAGGATGAGGTAAGTTCGTAGACCCGCAGATGTTGCCAGGCAAAGGGTAAGTGTATGCCAGAAGCTCTACCTCGCTGACACGTCGCTCTGACGTCGTATAACTCGTCGTCCTGACTACCGAGTTTCTTAGGTTGTCCGGAAAGCTATTTGATGCCACGGCCGGTAGGTGGTTCATACGTTGTATTCTTGACTTGAATAAAAGTATAGGTGCCGTCTTTTCAGAAAAATTGGTTGCGTATGGACAAGTAACGAAAGCGCCTGATCCAAAGGGATAAGCAGGCGTGCATGCATACAGATCCTTCCAGGTCTACTTCAAACTTATTTTCTACAACACTCCATCTCACATATATCTACAGTGCAGACAATTTCAAAGACGTGGGAGCCTAGCTCAGCAGAATGCTTCCTTTGCATGATAACTTTCTGAATCCACGCGCTCGTGCCCGTTTGTTTAGAGTTATTGCTTTTTTTTAACGTTTGGAACTTTACTTTTAAATCTTGACTGTGAATCTTGACGTCTTCGATTAGTGGCAGCGCCTTGTGTTTGTCTCACTTCGTATTTGTCCTTGTTATTTTCGGTGCTTTTATACATTTTAATACCATGAACAAACCGGCCCGAATAACCACCTGACCACTCAGCATTTGTTCCTCCAAGCGGAGTTTTCGTTGAAGGGCTATAATGCGAAGAGAAATAAATCAGGGTTATTTCGGCAGCATGCATTGGCTCATTTTGCAAAACATGATGCACGTTGTAGAAAGAAGAAATTGATGGAGCTTAGATGAAGTCTTCGTAGATTCCGATTGCAAGCTGGCCACGTGACAGCCACCCTGTTTCTGCTTCTGCGAGTCGCCCTCTTATGGATATTGTTCGTGACGTCATGACCAGGGTGTGCTCCTTTCAGTCTGCTTATCATCTGGTGCTCATATCGTCTGCTTATAATCAGTTGCGAACTGCAAGTTCAATGAGGTTTGTAAAAATCCCGACGAAAGCTTGAACCTATCGCACTCTTAAACCAACACTGTGAGAGCTAACTGTCCGACATTATTCTTACTTCTGTCGATGAAGGCAACATTATTCAAAATATAAAAGTCATAGTGAGCGTTTGGCTGATCGCGAATGACCACAGCGGCGCTTTTGGTCGTGCTCGCGTCTCCAATATTTCGATGGCTCTGAATTTCGGAAGGAGTCTACATTCAAATCCATTTTTCACTTCGACTCATTGTGGGGTCTGGGTTAAAGAGAAGGAAGCAATAAATTAGTCCTAAAATATTATAGGAGTGCGTTTTTCCGAAGGAGAATTAGAAGAAGTCATGAGCTGTATGAAAATGCACAGAGGACAAATCCAATCAACTCTTTCCCCGTTAGATTAAAAAAAATCTTGCGAAGCGTACGATATGGTAACTGTGCGCTACCTCCAGGACACATTTTGCAATAAGAAATAAAACCTATGGTTAGTAAACCTGTATGAATAGGACATTCCTTCCTGTCGCAGCATCCCCAGCGCAAGTGCACCCTCCTTGAAGATGCTATACGGCTTTATAGATCAGTGTCGTTCTTACGGCTGGATACCTACATGCTTCAAAGCATCATTAAGAAGGCAAAAAAAGTGTAGTATTTATTTATTTCTCGGTCAACGATCCGCTGCTATTGGGTAGTGAAGCATTGACAGCGTTGCAGCAGCGACGCGAGCGGCGTCTCTTGTTCATTTTCGGCAGTTTCGAGGAAACAAATTGGCACACCTGTCGCTTTAGTGAGAAACTCATGCAAGAGATGGCGCCAGCCTCTGCTGCATTTCCTCTCCGTTTCCAGTCGCTCGTCCGAAAGCGGGGGCAGTATTCACTGAGGTGCTTGATGCTGACTATTTACGGGAAGAAACAAGACCGACACCAGCCTCTGTGTCTGCTAGCAAATACAAATTCGTTGGATAAAATAAAATAAATCACCATAGTCCCGTTTTTTTTTACTTTTTATGCGAAATTTTTCTGTCTCGACGTTTGTGCGCCGGATTATCATTGCTCAGCCGCGTGGTTTTCACATCTGCTTATCGCTATACGGTACGTTCTAACAGTAATCATAGAAACAGACAACCAAAAATGACAGCGATGCTACTCGCTCATAGCAGCCTTCCCTCGGTCAAAATATAGCCCCGTAACAGTAAAATCTAACCAAATAATTATTGCGGAAATGGAGAGTAAGCAAAAGCATAGTTAGCGCCCTAAACAACCGTGTCACTGTTCTGGCACTTCCCATTCCTACACTTTGAGAGGACATATTTTGATTTCTACGCATATATGCCTCGCTTGTCGGAACCTTAATTTTGAAGGTACGATCTTATTGATTTACGCACGTTTATCTTACCTATTTTTATTAGTTTAACGTGCAAGTAAGTATGACACAATGAGCGCAGTTAACACGAACATCCGATCACAGCGTTTTGTTTTTCCTTTATCTCACTACAAAGCATTAAAACTAATAGAGCATTAAAGTCTAAAAGTGTGGGGCGGCAACTTGAGCTGTGTAGTTTGATTTTGGCGCTATACCTACACGCGAGCGGAAGGTGCCCCTCCCCCACCCCCCAACAAAAATAAACACAAAAATAAAAGGGCGATGTTGTGTTCGCGTTAAATGTACCGCAACGTGTACGGTAAAGTGAAAACCAAGTGCGCGCGCGAAAAAGTCAAATTAATTCTAAGCCTTGACAGCTTAAATAAGTCCGGGCGTAACGTAAACTTATTAAGTTTACGTTTCTTGCCTCGAGATCCTCGCGCCGGCGTTTTCATCGACTTCTGCCTCAATCCCTTTCGCTGCGGAGTGATAATAAATGGCTCGGTACTCGGGACGCCCCGCGTTTCATAAACTCTCTTTGACTATAAAATGTCCTTAATAAGAGCATGTTCAAACACACAAAACCAATTTTGGTAATAGTTTCATCTGTGCTGAAAAGTTTTGCGACATGAGGGGCGGTTCACCCCGCATCCGCAGTATGTAGTGTATCTTCCGAATCACTCGGAGGCTCGCAAGCGTGCGTGCTTGGTCATCGTGGTTGCGCTCTAGTAGTGTGATGCTTGTCGCAAGTGTCGTATGAGATGTGCGTGTCCATCACCGCTTGGCATTCGGACTATATGAATCTTTCAAAAATGTTACCAAGCTGAGTTGATTGTCACAACAGTTAAAGCACAACAGTTGAAGCCACAACAGTTGAAGCATCCGGCGCTTGCGTTTGACTATACGACTGACTGAAACATAAGACCGGTTTGAAAGCATGAAATGGTTTTTAACGCTACCCCCAATTTCAAAATTTCGTCCATCCGTCCTTGCATTTCCCGCTAAATTTAGCGAAACAATTGATGTCACCTGACCTATACACAAAGTCAGCTTCCCCGCTAAATTTAGCGGGAAATTTGATGTCATGTGACCTGCCATCACGGAACCTATTAATTCAGTTTTCCTGGTAAATTTGGCGAGAATGTTGACGTGACGTACACCATACAAGACTGTATATAGTCTTCTAAATAAATTAAAATGATTACTTCTTAAACGCTGCATTTCAAGCGTCATAGGACTTTTAAGGTAAAGGTCACTGCCACTTATTTTAAGCCTTTTCTCACGGCTTAAGAAAATTGATGTCACATGACATCAATTTTCGACGGTTTACAATTGGCTGCAATGCTGCGCAGCCGATTGTAAGCCGTCGCAAGAGGCTTAAAAGCCGGTCTTGTCTCAGTCGCTTGTAGTCAATCGCAAGCGTGTGAACGGACCTGAAGTGCTTTTGAAAGAGAACTTATTCTATCAGTCACTTTCTGCACAAAAAAGTTACAATAGACTGTTAAGGCCCGTTCACACACTTGCGACCTCTTAAAATCGAGTGCCTTGCAGCCTCTTAATATCTCTTACGACGAGAGGATACACTGGCGCCATCTATTGGGTAGCAGTGTAAACTTGGCGGTCCGGCATATTTTCTATTTCTCTCGCGCATTTTCCTTTCTTTTTTGGTTCGAAAATCTTTTGTCAACGTTATAAACGAGCCTTTCTCGTAGGTATTACGCACATTTGACCTCGGGAATTCCGCAAAACCTTCGCTCTTGTGAAATGCAGTTCCAGGGTCACCGCATAGATGGTGCCAGCGTGTTCTTTCGCCCTAAGAAATTTTAATGCGGAGGGTAAGTTCGTCTGCTTCTCGCGCAGGGGGTAGCGGTGACGTCAGAACGCCGAGCCCTGATTGGCTGATCGCGACCCCCTATCTGAGCGTCGTCTGCTCCTTTGCAACGTCGTCTGCTCGCAACGTCGTCTGCGTCTGTCTTACCTTTCCTGCGACTTTTGCAAGTGGAGAGGCCAGATTCACGAAACTATCTTACGCCAAAAATATGCGTAAGACAAAACTTAATAGCAAATTCGTATTCACGAACCGAAATTTTCGTAAGTTTTGCGCAGGTTACGACAAAATCCTACGACAGCTCCGAAGCTACGCACTTGTTACGATCAAATCAGCATGGCCGACAGCGTCGCGGTCGCGACGACCAACGGACGTTTATTTTTCTACGTGCGCTTCTCTCACGTCCCGACTTCAAGCAGCAAGAAAAAAGTAAAAAGTACTTGAACCAGACCATGACGAACAAGAACGCTGGATCCACAAACACCCGGGAAAAGCTCCAACGGCCACGATTCCACCGACACCGACCAAGCGAACTCGGCAGATAGGCCTAGCAGCCACTCCGACTCGGTGACCGTCTGCCCACGACCGGCTGGCGTGCTGAATGGAATGTGCCAGTGCGACCCTTGTGAACCCTTCCCGTATTATACTGTGATCACTGACCTCAATTTTAGATTAAGACGTCAATCTCTTCCTCTCGTCATCTCCTTGTTTTCCGAGGCAACGGTGACTCTCGCCGGTGAAAGAGCGGTGAATATCTGACAGACGCAAGAAAGGTAAAGGAGCCATCGCGTTGACTAGCAGACGTAAAGCAGACGACGTTAACTGCGCCAACCCGCCGACGCCGTTAAAGAGTGAGGAGTCTCGCCGCACACGAAAGGCGGGAAAAAGTATTTGGGAGAGAACTTGCGGACACTAACACGCTCACTCTCTGTTCTTAGCAAACAAACCTCGGCGTCTCGGGACACCTCGCCAGTGAGTACTTTGACTTCCCTCCTTGATGCGCGTCCGCTAGTTGTTCGACATAAACAACGAACCGCTCGAGTTATTTCGTCTGCCTTCTCTGAAAGGCGAAGTCGAGCTCGCTCGTAAAGGCATGCACTTCCGAAAGTCGCAGGAAAGGTAAGACAGACGCAGACGACGTTGCGAGCAGACGTTGTTGCAAAGCAGCAGACGACACTCAGATAGGGGACCGCGATCAGCCAATCAGGGCTCGGCGTTCTGACGTCACCGCTACTTCCTTTCTCATACGCAGAAGACAAAAATGAGCCCACTTGCGAGGCGTATAGGTTTCAACAGGTCTTGTCTCTATCAGTCGTACTCGGTTGCAAGTGTGTGAACGGGCCTTTATCCACGACCGTTAAGGCCAGTTCACACACTTGCGTTTGCTTAAGACCGAGGTAATGTGAACGCTCAAAGGCCCGTCCACATGCGTGCAACCGGGTACGACCGCGAGAGACGAAACGGGTTGTTAAGCACCTTCAGACGGCGTAGGACCTGCTCCGCAGCAGCGCATTCTGTCCTCCGCCGTCGCAAGGGGTTTAAAAACCGATCTTGTCTCTCTCGGTCTTACTCGGTTGGAAGTGCGTGAACGGTCTTGCCATGAGAGGGGTAGTTGGTCCACTCGTCCGAGGAGCCGGCCTGGACGAGGAGACCCGCAAACGTGGAAAAAAGGCAGAGGATAGCGGGGGTGCTGTTGTCGACCTTCCCTGAACAATCTCGCTGGCCGTGAGCTGCCAACGTGTTGCGGCCGCTCCGAGTTTGTGGCTTTTCATTTAATTAAAGGAATTTCCGCTTTTTGACCGTGCGAACATTTTGCACATACACAATTATGAAGCCTGAGATGGGTAATTAAAACAAAAACAGGCAACGCAAACGCAGCTGGGGGTTTATTAATCAGAAAACGCGAGTGAATACATACTCATGCAAGAGGTAGGGGAAAAAAACACGTGCCAAAATTTAGAGTGTTTATGGGCACAAGTCTGACTGGTTAATCCCCTACAAGCATCACCACACCACTTAGACAGAAAATGGGCACGCGAAGGCCCAAAAAGGAAACATCCCCCAAAAATAACAGAGCGAACATATCCTTTGACTGAACCCCCTAATTTTCTTCTTACTACAATCCGTTTAACACCAAACCAGAACTCAGGGCAATGAAGAGAAACAAATAAACTTAAAATAAACTATACCAACGTGTATGTCTTCCGTAAAGCGGGATGTACATACAAATTAAACGATTAAAAATGTTTGGCAAGGCACTTCCGCAACGCAAACGTGTCTGTTTTGATTTGTAGCCGAGAAGATTGGACAAGTTTTCTTTATGATTCTTTAGACAGATTAGTGATCTGAGGGATTTGTCTTTCCAGATTGATGTGTCATATCATTGAAAGTGGGACGGAAGGACAAGTCCTTGACCGTGCTCCAGACTGACTAATCTGATTATCGCTAGCGGTCCCGAAAGGTAAAAAGGCTTTGATGAAAAAGCATTAATTACTGCACCAAATTGTAAAAAGAAAGATATTATTGTAATCAAACAGGAATTGTGTACGATTTAGAGCGACAATAAATTAACTTCCTCTTCGAAAGGGATATAGTTTATAGACAGCGATAGAGGATTGTGCTCGTCTTGGGGAAAGCATGCTAAGAAAATTTCATCTAGCAGCATAGGGCCCACTCAGGGCTTGTCAAAGTAGGTGTCAGTCATTCCTTGGCAATGCACTAAAACATCTTGTAGTCATTGTGTCAGAGGTTTACATGGGAATCAAACGAGCGATTGGGGCTGGCTACAGTTTGGAGGTCTATTAGTCCAGTTGACGCAACAGCTTTTGAGCTGTCTAAAAAAGAAAAGAAAAAGTGTATCAAAAATACACATTCTTCTTTCTTGCTTCTTTTTTCACGAGTAAATAATAATAAAAAAAAGTGTTTGCAGCAATTTTTTTTTACGAGCACTGCTTTTGAAGCGGACTTCCGATTGAGTTAGATTACGCAGTGTAGAAGATAAACTGAGGTGGAAAACAAATTTGAGGTTCCTTCACCGGGCTGCGTTCCAGAGTTATTGACAAGATTCCGTCCGATAGGCCGTGCGATGTGGTCCCGACATGTTCATGGGTTATGACCACCTCACGAAACAAAAACGGGAATGTTAAAAATCAGACTCTTAGTTCCGAACTTACGGATCAAGGTAATTTACATTGCCCACTTTGGATAGCAAACCCAACTTTCTGCAAGGTTTTTCTTTTTTTGCGATGTGTTTTATTGTGTTGATTACCGAGTTTAAGCGGATTATAATAAGAATAGAAATACAGAGGGAATTGGGATTACGTCAGTGGGTTCCTCTGTTAATCTTTGAGGATGTCACTTTCAGCTGGGTCATTGGGTGGTCATTTCCTGTCTCGGTTAGAGTGCCTCGATGTCCTTCTGTTTAGGGTGATGCCATCGTTTGTGGTACCCGATGCCGACAGCACGCGCTCACAGGGAAAATACAAAGAAATCACAGGAAACAAAATGTCGCTGTAGCACAGTCAACGCCACGAGCGCGTGCAGGGACACGCTCTTTCACGCGCTTGAGAACAAAAAAGAAAAATAAACGTTAGAAACAAAATGGCCAGATGTCATCACCCCAAGCAAAGCGCACATGAAGGCACCCTAGTCTCGGTGGCACTGTAGCGTGAGTATACTTTCGTAACGGCGGAAGGTGCTACCGCGCCACTTACCCAATTAGAGAGCAGCCGTAAAGCACGGGAATAATAGGCCGTTTTATGATACTCTCGACACGTATGAATTCGGAAGTATTCTGTTTAAAGAAATATAAGTAAAACGGCAATTGTCGCACGGAGTTTCGCATAAGTCAACGGAGCGACGCCGGCGGGGCCGGAGAAATTCAGAGGAAGGCCGGTGATGGCGCCCTCTACTAGCATCAACAGAAAAAGTAACCTCTCCGGCCAGCATCTGGACTCACTACTCCTCTCTAGGACACGGTAACACGGTCGCAAACCGCCTAAAGCGTGTGAACCGGCCTTTGTGCTTCACAGTTACACTTAGGTTAATGGTAAAGTAAGGCGTCTAGATAAAGTGTAGGTAAAGTAAGTCGGAAAATGTTTTGTTTGACACTGTTTTACTAAATTTACCACCATAACCCAACAATTAGAAATAAACTATTTCCTCCTCCCACTTCTTTTTTTCCGAGAAAATACAACCCATATATGCATCCATGACTTCTTACGCTAACTCTTTCATACCTTTTACAATTAATGAATGGAACGCTTTGCCTAACAAGTCACAGCTCACAGTATAGATGTATTTAAAAAAGTGCTAGACGAATTTTTAGAATCCATAATGAACTACCACCTTTTGAACATAAGTGTATGTGAACTTTTTGTCATCTTTTGTTTGAATATTTTGTTGATTATTTTTGTTTTGTTGTTCATGAGTGTATATATGCTTATATGCTTTTCTTATTGTCCTACAAATATGAGTTGCCCATCCCTTGTATAATGCCCTGTTTTAGGGCCTTCAATGTACTAATAAATAAATAAATAAATACATAAATAAATAGGGGTAATTATTGAAACACTGACTCAATTCTGCCATAATGAGTATAGCTGAAGTTGGACGCAAGACCACAGTGTCATCTAAAACCTACATGTATTCATTAAAAAAATACTCTACGCTAGCGTGATGAAACTTTAAAGTCAGTGTCACATCGCAGACTTACCTTCTTAAGCCTAAACCTAATTTCATCCTCTTCATTCGCCGAGCAAGATCACTCCAAAGATTGCAGCGAGTGACTCTCCCGAGTGCATTGAGGGAAAGTAGACGCCTATCTCTTTAGGCGTCTACTTATAAAGTAAGATTGTTTTTAGAATGCAGGCATGAAATTAGTCTATCTTTTGTTTTCACAAATATTGCTCGAGTGCGCGACCATTGCGGAGTAAGCGGCTGCTTTGCATCACACCTCGCACACACTCGATGGACCCCCGTATAAAACGAGAGCTCGACGCAACTTCACTTTCGATCCGAAGATAGGCGGCGAATGGAGTGTGATCCGGACGCAGCAGAAGCCAAACGAGGAAATTCCTGCTTGGCGCAAACTGTCCGCGACGACGTGGTCACGGTCAAAGCCGATCGGGGCCAAGGGCCGCTCGAAAACCGCACGACCAACGTCCGCGAGCGGTTAGCGGTGATCGCAAGAAAATAAGAACGCTCCAACGAGAAGATTAGCGATCGTTCCCGTTTAATTCCACGGTATGGCAGCGCGGCTATCACCAGCGAAATCTGCCATCCGCATCGGAGCAAAAATGTGCACGCAAACCCAAAACAGCAGGCAAAAAACTTCTAAGGCAAGATGCTGGGAAATTTTGTTGCATACGTAAAACGTTCTAGCATGACGCCACCTCAGGTCAGTAACGTCGATTTTCACGTTGAATTTAGCGGGGAAACTGAATCGGTGTGTACGTTACTTGACGTTAATATTTCCGCTAAATTTAGAGGAGAAACAAAATTGCCGTATTGGTCACGTGACATCGAGTCACGTGACGCTAATTTCACTGCTAAACTTAGCGGAGAAACTGAATTTATGTGTAGGTCTGTGACGTCCCATAAGGCAAGACTGCGCGCGTTGCATTGTTGGACGTCACAAGCCACGGCTTCGCAAAATACGGAGCAACAAGCCAAAAAAACGTTTAACGTTAAAAAAAAAGAGTTGATTTTAGGTCATTGAAAAACAAGAAACGGAGGGCGTGGTGATCGAGTCCCGGACATCTCATTATCGCCACCCGCAACCAATGATATCACTTCATTAGCTAATAAAAACGCAAAAGGACGAATTATGAACTGTGAACGTAATTAGCCATAGCCCGGCGTTTGATAGCTTGTAACAACTGACACCGTGAGAAACGCACGACATGGCTCATTTCTTGACGCTCCTTGTTTTGTGATTCCCTTGCCGATGACCTTATGGACTAGTGAGTGCAGCAGTTATAATGACCGCAAAACTATAAAAAGATGCTCGAGAGACGCCACATCTCGCGTTTCTTAATTAAGCATAATTAAGCTGCCAGCTATTATTGTTACCAAGGATTTATGAATTGCGATAAACTGGCTTATATGGACGATGGAAGAATCATGTTTTTGGTTTCTTGGCTAGGTGGCGCAAGCTGCCGCCCGTTATAAAGGGCACCGTCATTAGAATTTACCTACCCACCGATCTGTAGAAGGAAGTCGCAGTGTGAGTTCAGGTTATGCTGACATCGGACTTGGTGAAGGATTTTGTTCTTTATGCGGCATTTGCCTGAGTTGCTGCTGTTTTGAAATTGAACGTATGTATGTACGTAGTATAAATAAATACCACCCGAGGTAGGTGTTGGTAATGTGCCATTTCATCTGGATAGTGCCGCTGGATATGTGTAGAGCGTCGCAATCAATGCGAATTTGTTATCGGGTATATTTTGTACTCACAGGCTGTGACAGAGTCAATCCAAGAAATACCAAAGTTGTTGTAAAAAAAAAATAGGACACGCACAAGTTAATTTTAAGCAATCTGTACTCTACAAGTTTCTTAAATGCAGTGACAATCGTAAACTGGCTGAATAATCGCACAGGTGACCTAATTGACGACCGCGTATGTCGGAGTGCCATTATTTGTAAATTATAGAGAGGAGTTCCAAGCTTAGAGGCCTTACGTTAGTTAAACATTCACCGTAAATAATCGATGGTGTTTGTGTTTCAATGACTGGTCATATCAGCACAAATGGCGTCCACTAAAATGAAAGTGACAGAAATTATCGAGCAATCAGATATGATAAATTAAACGTATATCTGCAACATAGTTATACGCTACCCAACAATTCGAAAATGATAAACTGGACGTAAAGCTCCTTCACATCAAAAACAATTAGCACAAACATATACCTGCGATGCACCAACAAAATTAATTGGATATTTTCTTACCAGTGAGCGAAGCGAGCGGTAATGGTCTCAGTTTTAGGAGCGAAACACAAGAACGTCTTTTTCCCCTCTATGACGACATGGGCGTTGAAGCGCCGCGTCGCTTCAAAGATGATGTAGAGATGAAGATAAATAGTAAAAGAATGATAACAGCGCAGGGTTCAATCTCATGCCTTAGGGAAGGAAGTTTATAAAACACCTGACAATGATACATCTACTGCTGCACTTTTTATTTCTTGGTGATTAACATTTAAGAGTGCACTTTCTGATGCAGAGACCGAGATTATTGTTTCTTAGTCTAGGAGCGGATAAACGTGTTTTTCTACAACTGATAGATTCGAGGAGAGGGAAATTCCGCTAACTTTCTCTGCAAAGCAGAAAAGCCCCCAACGGGAAGGAGCGTGCTGGCGCTCCCTCATGTTTAATCATAAATTGGCGGATAACGGCTATTAAAGTGTCGATTAAAAAAGAAATGAAAGACGTTTACAACACGCTGCAAGGCGAAGTTAGATCGCAGCTCTTGAAATATTTCGATTTTTATCAAAATACTATATTATGAGCATATAACTTTTATAAGCATACGTGCGTGCAAGAAACGGTACGACTCAAGGAAATGATTCCCGACGTCATCACCTCCTCCCAGTAAAAATACACATGTGCACGCCGTTACATAGAACTGTAAAATGCCAACGTCATTGTAGCACAATAAACGAACAAAACAAGAAGAAAGGCAAAATATACAAAACAGAATGTCTTTCAGCTAAATAATCAGTGCGTATGGCAACGTTCGCGTACACCAATGCCTGATTGAATCCGCCTCTCGCCCTGACCTCCCTGTACTCCGTTGGCCAGAAACCTGACAGTGCGGTAGAAACTACGTGCTCTTTGCACAAGTCCTGGGTCTACCTTTTGCCATGTAATCACGATCCTGACCACACCCACCGCAGAGAGCTGGGTCAGTCGAAGAAGGGAGGGGGGGGGGTGATTGATCTGTCGAGCTCGTAGTTTCGAGCGCACTGGCAGCTTAAAGGTACAACCTTCCTTGGCTAATTGTTCAGCCTCTGCCCCTACAAGTCACGAGCAATTTTTTTTATTCGCTGTAGTTTTGGTTTGTATTTTCAATTGTCCATCAAAGAGGGTCTGCTCAAGCGTTCTCCAACCCTCCCACTTCTGCCGCGTGTGTACAGATCGCCCACTCACGTCGAAAGTGTGCCAGCAGATCACGTTCAAGTTCGAGGACTGCAAACCGGTCGCGTCGAGTGGCTGAGTTCCGTTCCGAATCAATGACGGACAAGTAAAACACAAGAACGCTCAGCGTGAAAAAAAGAAGAGGATAACGGCTAGAGCAGCGAGCTTTTGCCTTCGTTAAAGCCACGAAGGAATGGTGATCGCTCAGCTGCGAATTTCAGCTGTCGTCCACATCGCGAACAGCCTCTCATACTCTATACCAGAGGTGACAGTAATGCAATTACTGTAATGTATTACAGTAATTTCATTATTCTTGGCAGCAATTAGTAATGTAATGCCTTACTTTGTTGGATAGACAATTTAGTAATCTAATAAATTACTCTGGAGCGCTAATTTTAATTAAAATTCTTAATTACTGCTTTTAGCTTCAAGCATATTTTGTGCAACAGAGAAACTGAAGGGAACCTTTAAGAAAATACAGTCTTTCGAACTTATGGTACACTATAGAAAGACTTTTAGCCTTTCCACTTAGGTGAAGAAGGAAGACCAGCGAAGCTGTACTATGGTGGGAATGAAGTAATGGCTGGCCGCAAGTCGGCAAGCCACAGTGGAAAGGCTGGAGAGGTTGCCGCCATCTATGAGTGACGGCGGCAACCAGACAACCGACAAGCAGGATATCTAATTGTTGCCGTCGCTAATAGATGGCGGTAGCTGTCCAGAGTTTTGTGTCAAGATTTGTTTGCCCACAGACACGATACTGGGGAAACTAGCCCTTAACAGATCCGCTGTAAAAACAAAATGAAAGAATTGCTTTAGGTGACTTATAGAGAGACACATCTTGAAGATCATAAACGTACTGAGTGGACGTGTACAATAACTCGAGCGCGCCCATTCAGAAACACCATAAATATCTGCTAAAAAAATTAACAGGAAATTGATGCGAGAGGGAAGGGACTGAATCTATTTTTGCTCGTGAGACGATTATCGTAATGGGACTCGTGGCAAGCCTCTGCCTAGTCCTGTGTACCGTGGAGGTCAGAAATAACAGCACCCTTCCGCAGATGCTACTTTATCCTAGGCCCACATGTTTTGACGGAGCTTGGATTTCTCCAGAAAACGTTATGTAGAGGAAACAAGCTGATTGCCCTTTGCGAGCAAGCGGTACAAACTAGCGAGGAATTCAGGATGCGGATATTGACAGAATAAAGCTAGAAGGCATATCTGATTGTGTAAGGGTGTCATAAAATCGAAGAGGCATTAACAGAGTTAAGTACTAGCCGTGGAGCGGGTTGTATTCCCGGATACTACCAACTGACTCCGAATTTTCCTCAAGGATCAGGATGTAGCGCTCAAGAGAGGGTCAGGTATGTGCAGGATGAGTTCACAGGAGAAAAGAAAAGGTCATCATAAGTGTGGAGCTACTGCAAGGTGTTTGCTAGAAGGATCCTCATATTTTGAGTCGCAAGAGGAGTTAAATGCTCTTTTTGTTCTCTTCATGGATTTATATCGGAGAGAGGAATCAAATCAGACGAACTGTTTGTATACCACTCGCCTGTACTTCTGTGTAAATATCGGAAATACAATTACTGACAGAAAGAAACTATTGTTTATTTTTTTATAAAAAATGAAAAAGGAATTTGAAAGGAATTTTTTTTGCTATTTTTAAGTAATGCGTAATTGTAATTATTACTTTTCCACCGAAGTAATTTGTAATGTAATTTAATTACGTTTCAGCTGTTGCAGACAAATAAATTAGTAATGTAATTTAATTACAATATGAAAGTAATTTGGCCAGCTCTGCTTTCTGCCCCCCCCCTCCCTGAGTCAAGACTAAAACGAACGACTAGAATACATTGAGATAACTTAACATGAGACGGACAGGCAAAGGAAAGACACATAAAACGAAGAGACAACATATCTTTGTGTTATCCCTAGTTTTTTTTTTCTGTTTCAGGTAAAATTATTTTCACTTTTCATCAGCTCGCTTGCTCGCTCACCCTTCTTTCAAAACACACACAAGAGTACTAAACAGTACTGTGTCTTTCGTCTTCACACCCCTAGCTTCATGAGATGTAGTCATGTTTCGTTTTGAATTTCTCCTGGCGCCTGGTGGTGGTGATGTTGTTTTAATAAAATAATCCAAAAGAAGAGGTGAGATGCAGGGTGATAGGTTAGTCCCCCAGGAGAGGGACAGCTGTATCACCCTGCTGGGAAGTGGGGTGGAAGAGGGACAAAGATTTAGAGCAATTTATGAACTAGCTCAAAAATGAAAGCGAGAGAAAGTAAATAAACCAGTTTTGTATCAAAAACGGCTTAACGCCTATCCAGCTAGTCCAAAATATCTTATATATTTGATATATTTATCATGTTTTATATATTATAACTTTTTTATATATGTTTCAAAGTTTATATTTAAATCAATCTTTATTTGACGTCACCAAGTACAAAATGATGTCTGGAGCACAGGCAATAAGCCGCAAGAGTGCGGCTTGACTGGGTCTGAGCCCCTTCTACGTATGCATAGTCACATTACACTGTAAAAATCTAGACAAAAACATACTTTTATATCGAATTTATACGCATATATTGCACAAATTGCGTATAGTTTAGGTGTACGTGTTTCTCTATCTGGGAAGGAAGGGGAGGGGGGAGGGGGGAACTGTGGCTCGTGGGCCGCATCCGGCTCTTCGCTGATCAGAGTGCTAGCTCGCAACTCCCTTTCATTTGCTTTGTCGGCAATATGGATTTCAGGTTTCCATATAGAATCCAACAAGATCTTCAGTTTCATAATCCAGATATCGATAAGTTATATTGGGTTATATCTGATAAAGTAAAATATTCTGAAAAATCCGTTCGAATTAAAATTGAACACCCTGTATAATAAAAGTAGCTTGCATTTTGGCAACCTTTTGTCATTATGCGCACATCAAACTAACTGGATAAATGACTTCAGGTGGAAATACTAAATTATCAATTTTCATTGTAAATTTTCCCGCTAAATCTAGCGGGGAAACCGGTAATTATGCATAGGTCACGTGACATCATATCACGTGTCGTAAAATTTTCCGCCAAATTTAGCGGAGAAACTAAATGACGTTTTAGGTCATTTAAAATGAAGTCACGTGACGTCATTTCTGCCGTTAAATTTGGCGGGGAAATTGAATTTTTGTTGAGGTCCCATATGACATCAACTTTCCCGCTAAATCTAGTGGGGAAACTGAAGTCATGTTACGTCACAGACCACAGCTTTACTTAATTCAGTTTCACTTAATCCGGATTCACTTAATCCAGCCTCACTTAACCCGGCTCCATTTAATCCGTCTTCACTTCATCCGGCTTCATGAAATCCGGCGCAACTAGCCAAAGAACGTTTCACGTTAAATGTAACACGCCCCGTTTTTATTTCAGCTGTTCATTTAAAATTAGGGATGCCGCGAACTTTTTCGAACCAAAGTTTCGATGATTGAATCAAGCGGTTCGAAAGGTTCGAAAGATTTCGAATTTTCGACCTTTCTATATTGTAGAATTCGATGGAAGTCGCATTTTCGACCTTGTTAAACTAAGAAGTTCGACGCTTTTCGAACTGTCGAACTTATTACGCTCGAAAATTCGATCCTTTTTGAACTTTCGAATTTATTACGGTGCAAAATTCGATGCTTGTCGAAATTTTCGAACTTGATAGACCGAAAAATTCGATGATTTTCGAACTTCTTGCACTAAAAGGTTCGAAGCTTTTCCAACTTTCGAACTTCCAATGCCTAGGAATTCGATAATTTTCGAACTTTCGAACCTATTTATCAAGGAGAAATCAAAAACTTTCGAACTTTCGAATCCTAAAAAATCTGAAGTTCAACGAACTTCGAACTTTTAGGGTAAAAGTTTGACGTTCGTCGAACTTCGAAAGACCGGCCGACGGTTTCATTTGAATTCAAGTAGTGAGGTACATTTGTAATTATTTTTCTCTAATTTTTACATGCGGTGCTGCGTTCCTTACGAAAGACAATGCCGTTTATTACAATGTTCTGGAACACTCAGTTTTAAAGAAATAAATTCCTGAAGGGGCGAGGAAGGACGACGGGTTTTTGACGATTGTCGTTTGTGCCATATTTGAAGCGCGTTAAAGCCGAAGCTATTTACGGTAGAGATGTTAAACTTTTCAAGAATGATCTATGTATAGCCTAGGTCAGTGTCCTGTTAAGATGTGATTATTGTTATTCAAGATGAGCTTCGAAGAAATGTCCAAACATGTATCTACGGACAATTATACCCTAAACTTGGTTTTTCTTTTTCGTCTACGTTGTTTGAGGTATCGCATTTAAATTAACACCACAGACAGTACATATAATTGCCATCTGCAGAATACAAAATAATGTATTTATTATTTCTTTACGTTGTGGAATAAATTAACTCATGTGGGAAGATTTTTAATGATTAGTCAATATTCAACACGTCATTAAAAAAATGTTTTTTTGCGTTACGTTTTTGGGAAGTGTTTTTTTTTTTAGCCTGTACACATTTTGGTAGGAGAAACTTGTTTCGAAGTTCTGAGCTTCTGAATATGCAAGAATACAACACTTCCGGTGGGATCTTTATAGTTTCTTTTTTTTCTCCAGCTTTTTATTCCCGCATTTATTGTTATGTTTATTTTCCTTTTACCAATGGCACAGTTATTTAGGTCGAAAAGACATAGCTTTGAACTTCCGACCCATGTGACAAGTAGTGCCTTCTGACAGCGAGTTTCCAACAATGACCATCTCTACGCGATCTTTTATGCAGTGAAGGGCAACAGTAGCTATACATATGCATAAATAATTTTAGATTAAAATTAGCTCGAACACGCCCTCTTTCCCCGTATTGTTTTCTTTAACAGTCCGAAATATCTGGAAGGAGGGAAAGGGGGGCTGGAGATCCCCACCCCCCTCCACGTGGTTTTAGTCTTCCGACGCCACTGGTATGGTAGAACGCTCCTCGACCTCGAGTTGTGTCGGCTTCTGTGCTTTTTGTTTGGGCGTTTCCTCCGTCCCGGAAAATAAACCTCCAGGACAGTTACAAACTTAACTAACTGTATGCCAGCGTTACTCGGGCGGCGTTCGATTGGATTACTACCAGCGTGCAAGGGGTGGGGAGGTAGTTTGCCAGGTCGTTTCAAGGTTTTTCTGAGCCTCAACCTCCTGCCCACCCCTGGCCATTTCGAACTGGATGGGTATCGAAAAAACAGTGCATTCGTGTGATCACTACTGCGTGATGCACGTTAAGGACCCTCCCGGGCGTGGCGGTCAAAATTACTGATCTATGGTCACACGTCACTCTGCACTGGCAAATATTCCAGTGCATCCGGGACACTCGTCATCTCATTTAATTGCCTGACCAACTTCGCGGAGTCTAAATATCACACCCTAACTTTTCTCAACCTGATTTTGTGAAAACCAGTGAGTCGTGAAAGCGTTATTTCAAACTGAAACTGTGGAGGAACATGAAAACCGGACTTCGAACTTTGAAAACTTGGACTCAAAAGAAATTCAAAATCTTCAAAGTTCTTTTTTTTTTTAAATTTAGCTTTAAAGAGAATCGAGACCTTTGAACTTTTCGAACTTTATGTAGAAAAATTCGAAATCTTCGAATTTTCCGAACTTTATGTCTATAAAAATCGAAGTGTTTGAATTTTTCGATTTTATATCCAAAGAATTTCGAAATCTTCGAATTGATCGAACCTCAAGTAAAAGAATATTCGAAATATTCGAGCTCGAAATTTTAGAAACCATGAAAGCTTCGAACTTTTCGACTTTGAAACTCCACTGTGATCTAAAGTTGCGATTTTTCGAATTCGAACCTCGGTCGGTACGAAAATATCGAAATTTTTCGATTGCGAACCTCAGGTCGCTTCGAAAATATCAAAACCTTTCGAAATCGAACCTAGGGTGGTTCGCGACATCCCTAGTTAAAATGGCTCTTTTTTATGGCTCCTTTGTGTTTGTCCCTCCGGCCAGTCCTGGTCTATATCACGCCTGTAATGAGAATTTTATGTGCATGTCGTCCATCTAGTCCTCGTGCAATGAAGCCCCTGTCTTCGTATTTGGAACGTCTCCAAAATATCAAGTTTAATCGCGGGATAATATGAAATTAAGAGACTCTCTACAAGATACAGAAAATGACATGCTGAAGCTCCATGACCTGCTTGCCATTTGCACTTTTAATACAATACATCCTCTCTTGTTAAGAATCTAGGAACCCAATTTGCCGTCCATTTTACATCGGACGTAGCACTACGTGGAGTTGGTTCTCTTGTTTTTACCCACGTTAATACACCTTTAGTTAAATTACCCAGACATCAGATATGGCTGGGAACGTAGGTACGCGCGCTGCGCGCGCTCGCCTTGCCTATACAAAAGAATTCAAGCAAATGACCAAAATAAAGCGTTTGTGGAACGTACGTGCAAAGTGCCGTTTGCTTCAGATTTTTGCTTACGAACAGTTACTGCTGCAGACGCCAGCACGCGCACCGCGTGTACCTACGTTTCCGGCTTTCTTTTTGATGCTTGGGTAATTTGGCAAAAGGTATATTTTTGGGGGAGGTCAGTACCCGCCATTTTTTCAAAAGAGCGATACTTTTAACGCGTTTTAATTTGTTTTTAGTCAAATACTTGCGAATAAGAAATGGCTACGGCTTGAAAAGTTTGTCAAGAGGTGATGAAATCCGGCCCGCTGTTGTTTAGTCAACAGAGCTATACATACATTGCACGTTACGTCACATGGCACTGTAGCAGCCGCCATTCCTCCGTACCATGCTCCTGTGCCCGTACCTTGTGCAGCATACATTTCGTACCATCGAATTCGTCTTTCTCAATAATCCTTGGCGAAAAAAACAAAAAACTTTACTATGTCAAATGTGCTGCTGCAGAAGGTACGGGCACAGGAGCATGGTACGCAGCAATGGCGGATGATATGAATATCAATGCAAGCCATGCATAAAGAGCGAGCGATTACGTTAGCACGACCAGCGCGACGGTGATGGTCACAGTTTCACGAGCGAAATGTTTGGGGACGACGATAAATTTCATAACACCCTCATAATATATATTATAGATTCGTTTAGTCCCAGTACCGGAAACGTCCACGACAAAGGCGCTCAGATGATCAGGCGAATCATGCTGGGTCGCACGGAACTCTGGGCAACCCGGTTCTAGGGTCAGCGGACAGCTTCAGGGCGTGGCAAGCCTCGTGCACCTCATTATTGCTACACAGCCAATCAGATTGTGGCACTAGCCGATCAGAACGCCAACAATGAATCACAAAGAAAGAGGCCACACAGTCACTAAATCACTGAGAAGGTAAGACACGCAAAACGTGGCCGATTACGTTAAAAAATAATTGCGCTCGCGTTTATACAGGTTGAGGTCGTTCTACTCAAAGGCAGACCGACCTTACGCTGTACATACACGAACGCCATTTTTTACGTAAAAGCGTACACTCAGCGTCTCTTAAGATGTTAGTGAATTAGTTACTATGTACCCTTTAAAATATTTACTGCCTGTACTTGTCCTCGAAGCACTTGGTAGTGCAAATCATTGTAATCTACAAAGAGAGCTGGGTCTACGCCAGGGAGTAAAAAAGTCAGAGATATTTTTTTATACAAATTAGTTAAATCAAATTTATCTGATTTATATCTGAAGTATTTGATCTAAAATCAAATTTATTTGATTTAAATCAGATTAATTTCATTTAAATCGTTGTGGCTAGAAAATAGTCACTTTCTATCACATGCATCTATTTCTAAACATGGCAGATTCATTAATCAATCCGTCCAATCACTGATTACAATGCGGAAGAAATAACACTGCAAATAAAAACTGCAGTTTAATCAACAACTTTTTATTGCAACCTCCCCTCATACGAGAACGAAACACAGCTCGATAGTTTTAGTTAGTTAAAACGCTTTATCAGCTTTTTCGTTCGCCATTTGATTTGCTTGCTATAAGGCATTACTTTTCTAGTTTCTGTTCTTTTCAAACGCGTTTTGATCAGCATGAAACAGGATGTTACGAAACTGACGAACAAAGTGGAAGGCAGAAAGCGAAATGCTCCGATTTGCTCAGAAGAGCAGCGCTTTTTGCTCGTGTTCAGCGAGATATAGGTAAATCGTTCCTTGTTTGATGTTTCTTTTTTGTCAGATTAAAACAATAACAAGGGCGATTATAGAAAACATCAAATGATAGAAAAACGGTAAATAGAAGCTTTTTTCGTATTATTTTTGTGGGAAAAGTCTGATTTAAATCATCACAGTAACACCGATCTCATTTGAATCATCATTTGAATCACCTTGATTTCTATTCTCCACCCTTGTTTGCGCTGTGGCACTGATCATGATGCGCAGTGTCAATGCGCAGACTGCCTTTTTGTTTTCTTCTTTTTCTAAGGTCTAAACATCGATTCAGCTTGGTCGTGTGTGGAGTGCCCTCCGTACATTGCAGCGAATCCCAAAGGGATTCGGGGAAAGTAGACCAACCTGATGTCTTCAACGTCATTTCAGACCAAGCCCGAGCGCAGGAAACGCCATGATCCAACAGAGCCAACCACGCCGTGACCAAAATGTGCATCGTCCCGGGGCACGTCCTCTTCGTGCCCTCGCTATCACCCGCTACACCAATCAGTAAATGCCCCGTCATCCTGCGATTTCTGTTTGATTGTTGGCTTGTTAGTGATTGGTGCGGTAGCAAACGCAGAAAGACAACAAGGACCGTGACGAGGCGCTTTGGGCACCGCTTGAATGGTCGCCCGCACTGTGCTGTAGAGTCGGCTGTGCTCGGGCTTGGCGCGAAACCGAGTGTCTACAGGTGGAGCATGAGGAGCCTTCACGGCGCGAGTGCATACGGAGGAAAACTGAGGAGAGAAGGAGATGAGAGCGTGTGGGAAGGTCAGAGCGCCGAGCTCTGGTTGGAATGATTAGTGGGTAGACTCGAAGGCTGGTTGTCTGTCTTCTACCCACTGGTCGAACGCCGAGCGCCTGCGTCCGGCGTTTGGCGTTCGAACGCGTTCGAACAGTGGATAAAAGACTCATCTCCCCTCTCTCTCAATTTGTCGGGACATAGAGCCTTTGGAATAAGCTCGATTGCCGTTAAAGATTCAAGATCTGCAACCTTGGGACGGGAGAAGATAGTCAAGGAGCACATCGAAGCGTGCGCGCTCCAGAAACAATGATGCTGCCGGCATTGATCAAGCGTCAGGCGGGAGCCAGAGTGCGGCGATCAAACGCGGCGTCGAACTGGAGCCAGACAGGCTCAAGGCGGGGGACGCTTCGCTTTTGCCTTCGTACGCGTAAAGCGGAAACCGGAAGCATGCTTGGTTGGCGCGCCACCGGAAGCGGCCAACCAAGGCCGATCCCCGTCACATCCAGGGATTGGCATTCCGACGCTATGTCGGCCAGTCGCGCGACACTTCTTTTTTTCTTCCGCAGAGTCGACTAGGGCGCTTTGGCGACAACGCGTGCCAAGTTTATGCGGTTGTATAATTTAAATGGAAATAGAGTTGCAATTTGGCCGGTGGTTGAGTGTTGATGTTCTATCGAGGACACTATTGTCACGAATGACAAATGATGAGGCGCTAAGTAACTATACTCTGTTTCATACTTAGCGTGCAACGCTGTCAAAGCTACTGGCGCGAGCGCGTGGCTTCATCTATGGTTTTGTTTGCGCGAGAACGCGTGCAAATGATCAACGAGATCAAGCCCCATGCTCGCGCCAGTAGCTTTGACAGCGTTGCACACTAAGTATGAAACAGAGTATCGAGAAAACTAAACGTTTTAATGGGGCCAACTTGTGCCCAAAACAAAGTAGAAGAAGGCTAGCGTCGCAGGAGTCGATGGCGGCGTAACAGCAGGATCGAGCGCTGGGGCGAGACTGGCTCCGGCTCGCCATGCGGAGCCCCTTATGTACACACGTGGGCTTCTGGAACAATCGGCGTAGTAAGTTCGGCGCGTAGAACATTTTAACCTGAAATAAGATAACAGGGTTCTTGGATTTCCCGGAACTCGAAATTACAGAAATAACGAAAAGGTATATCCGCGGCCAGGCATCAAACCTCGCCTTCTCGCGTGGGAGGCAAGCACGATAACAGTTAGGCCACGGGCGCGCTGCCTAGTACTTGGCCAGCTGCGGCGCGCGCGGCAATGTAAGCTTAAACAATATTGTATGTTCCTTTAACGCACCTGCGATTTTTTTTTGTTAAGAAATATGCATATTTTACGAACTAGGAATGCAATGCTAAGCTGAGGTTCACTATACTTCGGGCTATTTAACAATCGAGTAAAAACTAGAGCTTGTGGGGACCGCCGACGCTGAAAAAGGTCGGATTGTGTGTTTCAGCACATTTTGTCTGCGGGGGTACAGCAGCTCCGCTATACGGAAAGAATAAACTCGCGACGGATACTCGAATGCGTCCGCCAGTTTGAATTAAGCCCCGCCATTAAGCAGGCGTATCGTATCTGACTACCAATCATCGTAAAATATCATGAGTTTGCCTAGAAACATGCGGGATGTCAAATTGATTTAACACTTTCCTAAACATGACCTAACCTACACCTAACATGCGTGGTTTGGACTAACTTTGAAGGCCCGCTCACACACTTGCGAACTTTGAAAGCGCGGCATTCCTGTGTTCAGGTTCGTGCTTGAAATTCATGGAGGTTCGCGTAGGTTCTGGTTTGCGCAGTCCTTGCAGCATCCCCGCGGGAAAGGGGGGGGGGGCTGATATGTTTTGGGAAGAGCATCGTTGGGGCCTTGAACTTCTCGGTCACGCACGCGATTCCTTCGCGGTCCTGCACAGGACAATATGATTTCGTCGAAGTGGTCATGAAGAGCGTTTCCTACTAAATTTAGCGGAAACATTTTGCCGCTAGATTTAGATGGGAAATTGTGACTTCACACGACACTGTGGCGTCATGGAAGCGTCATGAAAAATTTATGCGCTAAATTTAACACAATTCTGATGTCATGTGAAACTGTGACGCCACATGACTTTACATGACCACACGTGACGCCAGAGTTATGTACAATTACAGTATCATGTGACGTCACCATTTTTTTGCTATATTTAGCTGGAAGCTTTTTTAATTGATCACATTTCCAAAATTTCGAATGTTGTTGAAAAATGATTGTGTGTATAGTCTGTGTGCAGAAGCGAGTCCAACGCATCGGCTGAAGCCTCAGTTCATTTTACAGGACGCGGCAGGAACTGTAAAACTTCTATTATCACATTCATGCCTGGCCTTTCTTAAGTGGGCGGAGCTTTGTTTTTGTTTTTTGGGGTGGAGCTATTCTGCACATCTCGGTGTCACAATTGGCCATCGCTGTAGTTGGTTTGAAATTAAATATTTCACGAATGTACACTCTCTCGTGTCTTGCTTCTTATTATATTTCTTTTTCTTTCTGAAAACCCCAGGTTATTCAGAATGCGAAGTTGGAAGTAGGCACCTAAATCGCAAACTATGCTTTTACTCATTCAGAGTTCCGTTGTACGTAATTTAAATATCCACATTTGAACGAAAATTTTTTTCCACGCTTCGATTTCAGTCTTCTTTTCCGCACGTGCGATTTAAGCTGAAAACATAAACCGTAATGCAAAAAGCAAAAGCAAAAAAAAAAACGTCTCAAAATCGCGAATATTTTTATTATATGGTTATTCGCGTGTTCGACATGTAATAAAAAAGATGGGATTTAGGTACTGCAGATTACTTCAGAATATAATTTTGTTGAAAAGAGCCGTGGAGATCTATAATATAAATAACACTTTCGCGTAGTTTATTAAAAATAATATATAACGTAAATATTTCTCACGCTGCAAACTTTGAGCGTGTTTCGGTTATTTTTTTTTATGCATCTCAGGCTCTCAGCCTTCGTATTATGCCGCGGTTGTGAAAGGCATCCGCATCTGAACGGCGAAGTGAAGTAAAAAGTACTAGACTCGAAACAACACTGGCGATGTAGGCGGACTTGCGAACTTTCAACACTGCTACCACCCTGAGATCGAAGGCCATAGGAGTGGAAGAGTAAATGCTAAATCACTGTGCAAAAATGCAGCAAAAGTTGCACGAAACTGGGAAATAATAAAACGTACCCCCATACCCTTAACCCTCCCCCTCAAAAAAGTAAATAAAAATATATATACTTATATAGCAGCAAAGCAGTCTTAAATATATATATATATATATACTTATATAGCAGCAAAGCAGTCTTAAGTATGCCTGTATCGAAACCACGTTTGCGATGTATCGGTTCATTAAATATATCCGTTCTGTGGTAAATAGTGAAGAAAACATTTTCCGTATTCCGATTTCAGTGCGATATTTTTTTATTATTTTTTGCATCCTCGTTCTAGCCTTCAACGCACACAAAAGCGTCAAGTGTTGTGTGTGTGTTCCACAGTTATATGTTGAAACGAACACACGTGCGTCAAAGCACACCAAAAATTATACAAAGCTCCCAACCTAAACGGGGTTCCACACACTTTTTTAACACACAACGAGTAGGAATTATAGTACATAAATTGCAAATAACTGATTAACTTAGTTAATTTTACGATTGACGTCAGCTGGGAGCCCTCGTTCTTTCTTGTTAAGATGAAGGGGAACCGGGGGGGGGGGGGGTAATGGAGGAGAAGTCCACAGAAGCAGGAATAGGCAGCATATGATGAGTACTTATTTAAAATACGTGTCGAAAATACTGACAACATTTAAGCATGTTGTAAAAATATTACGCGATGTTTAGTCTATTAAAGTTAAATTGTATACGATTAAATCTGCATCATTCAATTGCAAATAAATATAGTTTTGAACCCTCTTTTCCGCCACACTACTGAGGGTTTAGACAGCTAGAAGCCGGGCTGCCCTTAAGATATGGAAACACCGGTTTTCTCTCTGAATAAGCGATTTGCGAGTGCAATGCTTCGGGCTATTCTGTGCTTTTCAACGTGCACCAGACATCAGTAATTTAGGCAACCGCACTCTGGTGCCATGGTCGTGCAAATATAAACTGACAGGAGGTTCGACCTCCGGGAGCCGTAATGCGGGTTTTCGCTCCATGTAATCCCTCCTGCAGTATGAAAGACCCCGTGCCTATTCAGTTTAGGCGTTGGTGTAAGCCCACGCTTGCCAGACACACGTTATTTTGAAGGATGGGATAGAACGAATGTTAATTTATTTTATCATACTAAGAAGCATTGTCCTGATCAAAGCGAGTTCCGTACATCCACCCTAAACTGCATTGTGGAATGGGCGCTTTGTATTGCAGGAGGCTGTACTTTGTGCGAAAGTGCCCAAACACTATAGTCGGTGACAGGTCAAGAACGAAGTCGAAGCTCCTCCAGCCCTTTCCGCTTCAGCGGAGCGAACGGTGGAGAGGAGGTCGCCTTCTCTCCACCGTTCGCTCCGCTGAAGTGGAAAGGGGTGGGAGGAGCTTCTACTTCGTTCTTGACCTGTCACCAACTATAGTTAACACTCGGCCGTCGATTCTACCTTGGCGATGTAGATCATATTTACAAAGGATGGCTTTTGGGAGGCTCGATCCCAATAATATATAAAATAACATAAAATAGAGGAACAGGGGTTACACGGGTCGCAGCGAATTTTGTTTTGGGTTGCATTACAACCCCTCCCCCCCCCCCACCCCCCCAAAAAAAAAAAAAAACTATGACATTTGTAGCGTCTACTTTTCCGCAAAGCATTTCAGAGAATTAATCGCTGCAGTCTACGGAAGGAACTCGGCGAATGATGGAGCTGAAAATATATGCATCCACAAAATCAAAGTCTGCACTGGGACACTAGGTGTGGCTGAATTACATGCACAGTACCACAGTACCATGCATTCGTGTTATTGTTTTAGATCTAAACATAAATCTTGCTTCGTCATTTGCTTTGCAAACTGCAAATATTGACACTCCAATGTGCTTTGCTGAAAAGTTGACACTCAAGATTTCTTAGAGTACGAGACTGTAGAATACAGAAAATCACAGAAACTTCTCAAGTTGGGAGCCTCCAAAAACTGTGACCTGCTTGCTTTGCTTCTCCCCCTAATTTCCGTACTGTAAAGCACGAAATGACGATAGACAGTCCGGTGGAATCCTCGCCTGGTAGAAATAATATTTATTTAATACCTCAGTGTACCAGAACTCGAGTTTATTGCCTGGAAGGGACTGTAAGATTCATTAGGATTTATCTTCTAGTTTACATCAAGTACGTAATATTTTTAGATTTGGGATATTATTTTTAAGCACCTAATTGTCGTAGCATGTAGGCGCCCTTCTTTATTTGGGCATTTACTTTTTTATGACTCAGCGTTAATTTTTAGGCGAATGTATCAATCTTCAGGGAACAAATGTATTTTTAGAAAAGTGGTTAAAGTGGATATCAAATATTTCCCGTTGTATAGAAATTATGCATTCAAATACATTCCTCAAATTGCTGCTGCATTTGGAATTAATTTCATTTTTATTAAAAGTATTATGTTAGCATTTTGCTAAAGTTTTTAAAGTATGTTTCTAATCCGGGCGTCGTGGTATCAAAGCTTAATCTAAATTGGGCCGGATATTTTTCTTTTTTTTTTTTGGGGGGGGGGGGAGCGGGGACTGACATGTTCAAGTCTTTAGTCTCTGCTCGCAGCTTCCGTCAAGTTACGCTGTTGGGTGTTAGCCAATCTGAAGACACGTGCAATATCCTTGTTAATAACTTTTTCCCTTTCCTTAATTCTTGACACCGCACATTCCTGCAATATGTAACAAAGCGCACAAGAAAAGAAATTACGATCCAAAGGAAGGCACGTACGACAGACGAGAGCTCTGCCTAATTTGGTTCCTTATTTTTTAGCGCTTGGCTTCATAATTAATCAGTACCAACTAGCCCAATTTTCAACACTTTTGCCTATGTCAATAGTTTCCAAAGCCTCCATTCAAGCAGTGTGTTTTTCCTTCTCTTTTGCAACATCCCAATTAAACATCAGCAAATCGACTCCTCGGACTTCTGAAGTAAGCAGCGGAAGATGAATGAAAGCAAAAGGACTCGTGACCTTGGGATTTTAGGTGTGTAGTGTCTTCAACATCATTAGCTGCGATTAAGCTTCTGCGAATGTTTGGCATCGCTGGGGGTACCGTGTATTCCGAACTATATATATTCAAAAGTTATGAGTTTTACATAGTGCGGACTTTATATACAGGTACGAAGTATACAATAAGTTATTTTTTCAAGATCGTTCATTACGACGAGACGTGACAAATTTTGTGGACGGCAGATTATGTTAATGATGATTTCTGATGACACGAGCGTTTTTGTGCGCTAACAAAGCACGCATTTCTTCAGGTGTGCTGTGGCTGAGGACTGTTCTACGTACGGACTTTGCATCACCTGCTGAATTACCTAAGTATTTTTCAGCCGAATTTTTTTATGAGAACACGGCACTCCTTCACTAATCAGCCCTATTCGGCGAAAATGGCGTCTCTTACCAGACAAACCTCCGGATTCAAGTTCCCTTGTCGTGGTCAACCATGATGGTCGGCTTTTCTCCAGACTTTCCTTGCATCGTATCGCCCCTTGTGACTTCCTCCCCCGGGACAATGCCGCCCTCTGGGCAGGGCTAAACCCACCGTCCTCCCCGGGCGTCCTCCTCTCGCGGCAAGACAATGGACGTGATCCCGCAGTCCCGGCAGCGGGTCAGGGTCTCTGACCCCGTTAAGGGTCATGCCTGACAGGACGCCATACCGCTACCTATACGAGTTCATACGCCGATGGCCGAGGAACCCATAACACCGATATTACTCAATCGGAAGCAGTCTTGGGAATCCGTCGCTCAGCCTTATCGAACCGTTAGGAGAGTAACCATTTATTTATTTTTTGTTTCAATTCACGAACTCAAAATTATTTGTAAGCGTTAAAAGCAAATGAGTCCTTGAGCGCCCACGTGACAGATTGCAGCCAACGTTCCCCTTACTTTTGTCCGATATTATGCGACAAAATGTTTTTACACATCCAAACAAACACTGCATAGAAATTAGAATATACCGTTTTCTCACGTAACGGCATACCCAAAACCAATTTTTGACACGTGCAATATCTTCCAGGTAGCTTCTATTTATTGTAGCACTCAAACACGTGGAAGATTTTGAAGGCGGACTCGAGTGGAAGGTGATCGTAAAGGCAAAACCTCATTCGGTTCCACACACATCTTTGGGCAACACTAGTTTTCAGACAAAATGTTTTTCCCCTACTCGGGACGTACAGATTAACACCGAAAAGTGGCGTCAACTTACGCCTGAAAGCGCGTAAACGTTTTTAGCAGTGGCAAATAGAAAAAAAAAGCTGTCCTCGCTAAGCAGCTTTAAAAGACAAATGGCCCGACAACGTTTCAAAGGCGATCTTTGAGTAGTAGTATGAGCATTTACCTACATGAAACTATACGAACACGTCAAAGGGCCACGCCCTGAATCGGCTGAAGCCTCGAGTGAATACCAAAAGACGGCGGGTAACGAATCCCGGCATCTTGAGTATAGTAGTTAGACAACTTAAGAAACGTAGAAAGTGGTTTATCATAATCACACTTCTTGCTTCGTTCTTCAGTGCTCTTATCGGCTAGTGACGTAATCTCATTGGCCGTGGATCAATAATAAAATAGCGCGGGGTTCACCACGCCCTGCGTACTCAAGCTGTAATTGCATGACTCTAGAAACCCCGCAGAAAAAATGAATAACTCGCTTATCTATGGCCAGGGTTTTCGCTGATGCTGGTAGGGGCGGGGCATGACGACACATTATGAATTTCGTTTTTTTTTGAGAATGGGTTCATTGGTATTAATTACTGCTTATTGTTCATTTGGGGGTGGGCGGGGGCGATCGGTAGTACGGGATTTCGTTACCTCAAGGATTTAATAGGTATCTTATCAAACTAGGTAAATAGGCGAGTAAGCTATTGAAAGAGTAATGGTCAGACATTCCGGTAGACGGGTTGTATTTCTCCTTCCGCTGCTGGACAGCAGGATCTATAAGTGGTTGAGTTGAAAGACTAAGGCAGACTCTTGAGGTCTGAGGAGAAATTTTCGAAAGTTTAACGGTTTGGACTTGCGTTCCCACAGCTCTTAAAAGGTCAACAAATTGCGTGCATTGTGCATGGATTCACGCACTTTTAATACATCAATTGGAGTACGCATACATTGTACATGCCAGGGGCTCTAAACTCGTGCAAACACAAAGTTGGGGTCGAAGTTCACGGAACGCGCCAATTGGACTATCCCGAGGATGACTTCGCGCTTTTGTCGTCGGCGTCCAATTGACGCGCTCCGCGAACTTTCGGCTACAACTTTGTGTTGTGACGAGTTTAGGGCCCCATACCTTCAACAGAGAATATCTGCGTCATTCGGCGAATGGCGATTAGCTCGAAAATAAATCTTAGTATTAAGATTGACTAGAATTAGTCTATTTTACAATGTGGCGAATCCTGAAATGATAGTATACCGAATGCGTTATGAAACATTGTAGTACGATGCATACCAAATGTAGCGCTCTTCCGTCATTCTAGCAGTCGTCAAAAGAACGAAAGGAATTTCTTACCTGCCATTCAACGACACATGCCACTTGTCAGTTCCTCCCCGGGATACACAAAAATAGAACATGCGAATTTCACCCGCGTAAAAAAGAAAATATACAGAAAAAGAAGAAAACTACAGGCGAATAAAACAAAAAAACTCACTCACTCACACACACACACGCAGACCGAAAAGGCAGACCGAAACTAGCGCGCACAGCGCCTGCCGAAGCAGACGACTGCGATAGTGAAGCCGCGAAGCAGACGGAAAAAAGGTGTAGCAGACGGCGTAGCTTGACTCATTAGCGCCAGGCTACGGGGACGTCGAACAATCACCCATGCAACAAGCGCACGCACAAATAGACAGGCGACGCCGCGACAACACAAAGGCACGAATGCGATCGGAATTCGTCCTTTCTCAACCGATCACGTCAGAGGTCCCCATATAACCAACAAACATAAAAAAACGAAACAACATATACATAAAGGAAGCTGAAAGACAAAAGAGGACCCCCGTCAGAGCACGGGGAGAGGAAGAGAGAGAGCGCACCTGCCTTCTCGCATCTGTTTCGAATCGCAAGTCAGCCGTGCAATATTCTTTCCTTCACATTAGCTTTTTCTTTCTTTTTTTCCCCCTATTCGCTTTTTATACTTTGCTACCCGGTTCGAGGTTACGCGACCGCGTTCTGTAGCTCCGCCTGATGTCGCTATCGTCGGGGCACATCCCTTATGTTGTCATTTCCCTTTCGATTGGTATTTTATGTACGGACGCATACGTAACCGGCACGTATTCTATGCTCGTAATAGGGGTATAGACATGAAAACGCACACGCGCATACATGTGCGGATGCACGTAAATGGCTGAGGAGGTGACGCAGACATTGTTGTTCACGGGTTGGGAGCAGTGATTTATGGAATCGCTTCCCCCTCCCCCACACTACACTACCTCCCTAGCACACCCAGGCTGAGTACAACACACCTCCTCCTCTCCAGAATTTCCTACATAAAGTACACAAACCTATGGCATACACTCCCCGGAGCCCACTAAGAACGCCGAAGAGCTCACATTCTAACGACAGCGGATCTGGAAAGGAGTTTAACGAATTTCACGTTGTCATCGACGGCCACGAGGCGACCGCGCTCATCGACACAGGTGCAGATTATTTCGCTACTCAGCGGGAAGCTTTTTTGCCACCTTCGGAATGTGACGACGTGGTGGGATGGGCCACAAATAAGAAACGCCAGAGGCCGTCTAATAATGCCGATCGGGAGGTGCACTGCTCACCTCGAGATCCACCGCGAAACCTGTCCGGTGAAGTTCATTGTGCTACAGGACTGCTCAAGGGGCATATCCTGGAAATGGACCTCTTGCGGGGATACAGTGCCGCCATCAACATCTGTGAAAACAAGCTACTTGAAAAACATATTACATTACCGGAAGAACGAGAACCGTCGCCAGCCGCGGTCCGAGTTCTCGCCGATCATGTGAGCATGCCGCCTCGGTCAAGTGTTCTTGTACTTGCCGGGACCAACGGGACCACTTGCGGAGAAGCGCTACTAAAAGGCAGAGTTTCCTGGCTGCTAGGAAAAAGAGTCGACTTTGCCAGGAGTATCATGACGCTTCAAGAGGGCCGCACTATGGCTCGCATTATGAACTTCGGGAACAAGCCACAGCATCTAACCAAGGGCACAGCTATAGCTCACGCCGAAGACTTCAGCGGCCTGACCGAGGAACCATGTAATCAGGGGCGGATGCAGGAATGTCCTGAGGGGGGGGGGGAGTCAGGTGTTGGTCAGCATATCATATGTTTTGGAACCCCTCCCTCTCTCATTCGTTTTATGCCCTAAATTTTACACATGCAGAAATCAAGAGGAGGGTCAGGACATCCGGAACCCCCTCTAAATCCGCCCCTGCATGTAATGGCAGAAGCATCTCAAGTACCCGGACTTGAAAAGACTGCACCATCCGAGCTCGACGTCGACCCTCATCTATCATCACAGTGGAGACAATCACTCCTCGAGCTACTCGACGAGCTTAATGACTGGTTCTCCGCGTTACCGGGGATCGCGAGACCACCATCGCCAGGCGCAGGGTTATCACAGACCATGCCGTGTACCCACTTCGTCAACCGCCATACCGGGTTCCCTTAAAGAAAGAGTAGCGATCCAGGACCAGGCACGAGAAATGCTCAACGACTACGTCATCTAGGCTTCAAACGGTCCATGGGCTGCAACGGTGGTGCTGGTCAAGAAGAAAGGACTGAACCAAGTGGGGTTCGAACGCAATTCCTCCGCGAGCGAGCCGCGTGCGTTGCCAACTCTGCCACGCACACGGCAATATCATGTTGTTGACAGACCCTTCAGAGCATATATTAAACCTCAATAAAAATGCCTGCTCCTTACCGTAGTTTTCTTCACGCTGATCTTTTGTAGGACCATGAACACATTGTAAGAAAGAAAGAACTGCTAAATGGTGCGTTGGAACCTTTGAAATGATAATTTTAATCAACCTTGGGCAACAAACAGAATCAATGACCGAAGAAGTTGAAGCTCTTTGGCGGCTCCTCTAGTGTAAGGTTGCACTGCAGAGGTAGACAGCCCATTCTTGTTGGTTTGAAATCGATGGGTGTTACAGTGGTACGGATTTGTGTCCTTCATGTCGAAGATACGAAAAGAGCACTTGTATTGCACTGTCCAAAATGCTTCCCCAAAGAGTGACACCAAATGCCATTTCAATGCAGACTGATCTCCCCTTGTTCAAACATGTGTCAACACACTCTACAGGTTTGGCGGCTCCCATGGCGCCCACGCACAAGGTGCACATCCGATGTTAACAGCGTAATGTGACGCATCGCCATACATTCCACATATCGCGTGTTCGAACTGAACTCCATTCTGCTTTGAGGATTTTTCGACATTTGGAAATAATACGATACGGCTCAATGCCCGACACCAGTCCGACTTTAATCACTTGAGATATACTTATTCGATAACTCTAACCTAATATAAACACAATAATTATTGTTCTTACCAACCCGCATCAAATCATCAACACCTAAAACGTAAGCTCTGCGCGCCATTGACTTGGTGCAACCGACAGGATTTAAATAACTCACAACAAAGGAAACCAGCGTCCACACCCTGATTACAAGCCTCAACAACGAAATCAGACCGAAACAGGAGGTAACCACGACACATGCTTCTGCACTGAGCACAACAAGGCATGTGAGCGACAATACAATCATAGTCGATTTGGTGTTGGTCGCTCCCTAAGGAAATGACAATTTGACGACATAAATTATTTGTGTCTACTCCACAAAGAACACTTTGCACACGAGGCCCACCTTTGAGAAAGAATGCCGCTGGAGAGGCTTGATGAAATATAATGATTGATCCTTCTTAAAAACTGGACACCAAACATCACCCGACTTCATTTTCCGCATAATACCAGCACGACTTGCGTTGGTTCCGGCATGTAGAAGAAGAAATTACCACTGCGGAAGGTATAGCGAACAAATGTTTTCAGCAGAAATCAAGACAAAGTTACACCAAAAGGCATAGTCACGCATTCATGACATGCCTGAACTTTCAATATCAATGTAGAAAGCCACAATAAAATGTTGGCGGATTGCAAGCTGAAGTTATCTGGGGACAGCTATTTTTCTCACTCATGCATCTCAGCCAGCTCTGCAGCTTCAGCGCATCGTATTTCCGCGGCGGTACATTACGTATGCTCACGAGAGAGAGTGTGAAGAAAGCGAGGCCGTGGGGTATCAGTCAGATTCACCACTCGACCAAACGGAACCCTGATCCGCCAGGAGCTGGAGTGTCATCTTACACCTATAGGAGCAGAGGCACTCCGACTAAACGCCTAGCATAAAACTGACGCAGAAATAACTTGTTTTAAAACTCTTTGATGATATCAATTATTATAAAATCAATTGGAAATAAACATATTAGATTTACTAACCAAATCGATATAAAATTACCGATACTTGAACACAACATCAGCCACCACAGACACGTACATAACAATAGTACATTGAGTGGTGTCACCTGTAAGATGTGATTTATGCCCAGTTGTGCAGATTAAAACCATCCGCATGGTAAACCATGCACACTGCAAGAGAATCAAGGTCAACATCTTAAAAGCTTTCAACAAAAAATGCCATTGGCAGCTCCTTCAGAAAATGAACAAGACATACGCATGGAAAAAGCTGCTACTCTTGTCACATTGCTTCTTAACAAGAGGAACCCCGCGAATTGTTTATGGAGGCACCACATCGTCTCTGTCGAGTCATATTGGGGGTGAGCCAAACGACACCTTGGAATGCCATCACACAAGCCCTTAGCACTACTATGTTATAGGTGGTATTCGTAGGAAAGCACTAGAGTAAGCTATGGGTAAAATAACTACATTACCCTCACTGAAGAACAACTCCAATTGTGTGACTTAAGCCATTTTGCTTTCAGTACACGATCAACCGTCGTGATGCATCTTTCATATATGGCCTCTCCAGTCAGCCGGCTTGTACCAACGTCATCCAGGGTGCTTTGGCTTGTGTGTGTTACTACCGATCTATTGATAACAAACCAATCCGACTGCACCAACCAGAACATCACTTGCCTGCTTTCAGTATACGCTTCAAAACAAGTGACGATACCTAACACATTCTTTGCTCTATAAAGCCATCAACAATGTAAGCTCAAAACACCTAGCATTAACCAAAACATGCCGCTAGTGCTGCCATGACATAATAAGTTGAGCTGGCAACAACAGATAGCGCGCGAAAAAGAGTGCGTTGAATACAGCTATCCGAAATGCCGGATCATTTTTGAGAACCGTGGTGACTGTGTGCTGTGGCTGAATATATGCTGGTACATTGCGTGTCTTGCAGTTATCATCACTTTTGCACGCTCATACACTTGAAGATTGATTTAATCAGTGTCAGGATCACATACCGATGTAATGAAGGCAGCACCAAGCCATAATAGGGGTAGCAAAAAGCAGAGACCTGTCAGACCAAAGTGCTCCCAACGCAGTATCCATTGTCTGAACTCGTGCTCACTCATACTCCTGCTTTTACTCCCGCAGAGTCAGCACCACCAAGAGTCCTGTCCACCGCACGCAGTGGAGCTTTCACGGATACTCGAATCTCTGACTGGCTAATACGTATAAATCAGACAAACCAGGCTGGAGCTGCACCTTTCCCACCTCTCCTGGATACCCGGTGCATCCCAAAACAAACTCCAATAATAAAAAATTCTGAGGACATCTTAGCACTTCTTTTGAGTTGTGAATGCGAAAGCATGAATGTCGTTCTTCCACTCCCTCAGTTTGTCTGCGGTGTACTGGCATGGACGGATACGCTTCGTTACTGCCGAGGCTGCGGCTGCCGACGATGTAGAAGCCTCAGGCGCCGCCATGTTCTTTGGTGCCGAGAAGAGTAGAACTGGCCGCAGCCCCCCCCCCCCCCTCCCCCTACCTCCGGCAACGCCTGACACGAGAGCGATGGCCGAGAGCGCGCTCTCTTGAAGCGGCCGCCAACGGCTATCTGGGAGACGTTGCGCTCAGCCAATGAGACAATGTGCTGTTCTTTCGCGTTCTTTCGCGGTTACAGACGCCGCCGGCTCCGCTCCATGGGATAGTTAATGCTTTCGCATTAATAGTCTTTATTTCGACCCAGAAGGGCCATACCAGAAAGGCTGGAGGCCCGTACCAGCTGGCCTAAGGTACACCGAAATAGAGCAAGAAAGCAATAAATGAATAAATAAGTAAATAAATAAGGCTATCTACAAGCTTGCTGTAATGCTTGGTGGCGATAAAGAAAGACGCAGGGCGGGGTGGCGACTATATGAAAAAATAATGTGCGGCTAAATGACTATGTACAAAGATGATGCGCGGCTTGGCAACAGATTGTCCTTATGTCCTCTGGGTTACTGGGAAGCAGTATTTTATGGAGCGGGGAAGGAACCGCCACAGCTGGACAGTGCGTGGAAGGAATGTGATGTGGAAGCGTTAATAATATATATTTATTTATTTCCTTCAAAGGCCGTTGTAGGCATTAGATTGAGGAAGTTTAAAACTACATACACAAGATAATAACATCATAGCACGCATGCATTAAGGAGCACAATACAGAGGCACAGCTACTGCAAATTTTTGATTCGAATCTTTTGTAAGAGCTGCACATGCACGCCACTTGAACGAGCGCCAGATTTTCACTTAAAACAAAAAAAATATTGCGATCGAATGCAAGGAACTGCCGTGAAATCACGTTTATATAAAAATCTTGAGAATCTCAATTCGTAGAATAGTTGATTTGTATGAAAGGTTAAAGATAGCAGGAGCTTCCTCGCTAAAGGTTGCTGTGATTATTCAGTGATCTAAGACTGAAACAACTTCTAGATTCTACACGAGACGCATACATTTCGCTTCGATTCTCACACATTCATTCCAAGGCTCAAACAAAACTACGAGAATCCGAAAATCGCTAGCTAAAACTTCTGTCGATCCTGAACACGTCTGGGACTCCTGAGCACTTCTACAGCGATACGACTGATGCCGTATCGCTACGGCGATACAACTTCAGATCTTTACCTTTTCTTTAGGTCAGAGAGCATGAAGAACTACTGAATCGTCGGTAAGCAGCTACACATCACGACTGCAGAGTATCGAACCAACTGGCATCAACAAGCTGTGGGCACTGCCATCTTACCGGTGACATCACGGGTTTTGTGAAGTCACGTGACAAGTAGCTACATTTGCGTACAACATGGCGGTAACCAAAGGAGGTACCACTTTCGCAGTTCAGGTTTATCCCTCTAAGCCCTTCTACCTCGTTGGGTGGCTGTGATTGTGATCCCACGGGCCTTCCGAAGGCCCAGAACGTGGAACCTAGTGCTATTCGCAACACCAGAGGAGCTAGGCAATGCCACCCAGCGTAGAAAAAGTCGAAGGAGAGAAGCGGAGAGTGACCGCGCGTATTCGAGTGTGCAGCAGAAACTGGCGCGGCTTAGCGACCGAAATTCGAAACAGAGGAAAAGGGATTGAATGGATGTCATTGCATTCGCGGATATCAAACGGTTGAGCGGAAATAAGCTCGCGATCCCGACTCACCTGTAAAGCGATAATTCGCCAATTCTTTTAAAACTGCGCCTTACTCAAAGGTGGCATTGGGTTTTATTAATGTAACGTAGGCTTGAGTCAAATAGAGGGGTGCGAGCAACCTCTGGGTTTCCGGTGCGCTTGCTCTACAGGCGTAAACGTGCGACGCGATGTAACATATTGTATTATGTGGTCTCCTAGGAGCTTAAGAGCAGAAAATAAGCGGCACAAACGATTTTGTTACTCACGTTTCTACTCCAACTAGAACAGGCAAAAGTAAACGAAAATAAAACGCAGCAGAGACCGGCGATCGTGGAGGACAGAGCAGTGAAGCCTAATTCGGGAATTCACCCGAGAATTTAATTGAATGTGAAGTAAACCGTCGTGAAATCAACAGTAAAACATTTTATAATTTGTCAAGCAACTATAGATTGATGCAGGTGAAGAAAAGCAGCAAGAAAAGCAGGATAAGCTGTTCGCATAAAGCCCTCCACTGTTTCCAATTTAGCAAAGCGAACTCTGGAGAGGAGGCGAGTGGGGAGGAGTAAACCGCCAATCAAGGCAAGCGGACAGCTTTGTACGACGGGCCGGTCCTGCTTCTCTTAACCTGCAGCGGACTATAATGAGAGCAAATATAACATCTTTGATCTTCAGCTGCAGACGAGCAATATCTCCAGTACAGTTCGACTGCTAACTCGTGACTTCGTGTTTTACACCGATCACAATTAAGTAACTCTGTGAGAAATGAAATGTAGTGCCGCGATACAATTCGCGAGAACGTGTTTCTCCTCCGTTAGTTATTGCGAAGCATCTCATAAAAGTAGCATGAATGTAATTTGTAACTTAACGAGCAAAGCAATCAATCGATTTTTACTAAAGTTATTGGTAAAGGTAATCAATTCCTTTGAAGACAGAGACACTTGTAATCGTGATCTAGTACAAATTTCAAGTCTATAGTCATCACTCGTCATCTACGCAGCCTAGCCAAGCTCTCGTCCACATCACCGTGAGCGCGTTTTTTATTGTATAAAGGTCCATACACACATTATGGACCTTTATACAATAAAACAAACATAAAGGTCCATAATGTGTGTATGGTCCATGCACACATTATGGACCTTTATGTTTGAGCGCGCTTCGTTCAGTTGCGGCAGCCGGCTGCAGAACCTTGCGGATAGCGTTTGCGCAAAGCTGGTAAACAAAGTTGCGTTGAAACAGTCTGTCGCAGACAAGAGACAATAGGAACGTGCTATCGTCGCTCGCGGCTCACCCAGAGTACAGCAAAATCCTCTACAACAAGGCGGCACCTGGCGACAGCGCCGAGGTGACCAATCTTGGGGATCTCCTGGCTTCCACGATTTCCGTCAAGCTTGAACCATAACAACCTTGAACAAACTTGCTAGCGCAAGTTTGCACATCATACATTACACCAGAATCACTATACACCGAACCGGTGTATTGTGATTCTGGTATTTTGTTTGTAGTTCGGTGATCAACCGTTGTGGTGGTGGCGACGGTCGTGAGGAGGTGTATATAAGGTGCAGATGCAATAAAGTGTTTAGCTGAGTTTGAGACGTTGTCTGTCTACCTTTTTCTTCCTACATCACGAGTTTCCGTTTTTCAAACCACATGCAGTATCAGGTTTCAATCATCATGGATAACTTACACAAGCTCGTCGGCACTTTAACCGTGTTTTCAGGGAACTACATTTATTAAATAGGAAAGCGAAGTGATTTCTGCTGATTCCATTTCCAGTATGTTTAGGTTTGTCGTGTAGGAGGGCCCCAAAACAGCTGATGCGTACTCGAGTACTGGGTGAATCAATGTTTTGTACGCGTTCAGTTTAGTTGAGCTGGTACAATGCTTTAGGTTGCGTTTCCAGTGACCACAATTTGCCTTGTGCTTCACGTACAATTGTATCTTCGTGAATATTCTATTGTAGGTCCTTTGAAAGAGTTACACCAAGGTATTTAAAGTTGAACACGCTTGGGAGAGGATGGTTGTTTACAGTGTAGAAAAAAAGTAAACGGACGCTTTTTCCAAGGAAAGCTCATACTAACACATTTGCTAGGATAAATGGAATTTGGCAGGCATAGCACTGATTCGAAAAATCGTGCAAGCGATTCTTTAGATAAAGGCTGGTCCTCTACTTTTTTTAATTTTATTTCGTGGAACAAAATAAAGTCATCCGCGATAATTTTTATGTGCGTTTTTACGTGACTGCCCAACTCGCTCATAAAAATAACGAATAAGAGGGGCCCCAGGACAGACCCCTGAAGGACACCCAAGACAACTGGTTCGCTATCGGAGTTAACACCGCTTACGAATACTCTTTGGCTGCGGTTTACGACCTAGGATTTGTTCCACTTGGTTATGTTGCTACTATGTAGGATTATCCCGATTTTTCACAGAAGTTTTTGATGCATCACCCAGTCGAAGCCTTTAGAGAAATCTATAAATACTACGTCGACTTGCCTGTGCCTGTCTAGGAATTCCGCGATGTCTTGCATCGTTTCTGTCAGTCGAGTGAGCGTAGAAAGTCGACGTCGGAAGCCGTGTTAACGAGCGTAAAATAAATGTAATTGTTCAAGGAAGGCAGATCGCGTGACCTCACAACAGTGTCAGGTCACACGATCTCACGGTGTCGCGTGACTCGCGGTGCGACGTTTTGGTGTCACGTGGTGTCACGATGTCAACAACTTTATTAGTTCTAGTAACGTTGGGTGTCAAGTCCTTGTGCAATGTGGTGTCACATGACGTAGTGCCACGACTCCCTCTAAACAGGATGGAGAATGAAAGTTTGTATACTTAAGATAGTGATTTAAATAATGATTAAATTGTGATTTAAGTCAGATCAGTTATATATGATGATTGAAATTTAACATTTACCATAAAACTAAATCAGAAAATATATTTTCATTTACCGTTTGTCTACCATTTAAGGCTTTCTATGCGTATTTGTTGTTGTTTTTTAATCAAATAATTATCAAACAAGAGGTTTTATGTAAGGCTAAGCAAGAGGAAACAGAGTACTTCGCGAATTGGAGCGTTGAGCTTGATTTCTACATGGCATTTCGTTCGATAGTTACGGAATATCCTTTTGTCACAAAATCAGGACGCAAAGAAAACAATTAAAACTAGGAAAGTAATGTCCTGTTGAATTCAAGTCAAACCTCGAAAGAAAACAAAAACGTAATTTAAAACTATCTACAAACATCAAGCTGTTATGTGTTCTGGAATGGTGGGGATTATTACATCAATAAAAACTTGTGAATTAAACTCTACTTTTTATTTAAAGTAATTCTTTCTTCCGGGTTATCAGTGGTCGGACGAGTTGATCAACGGCGCTCATCTGCTTTGTGCTACAGAGACTGCAGGCTCAAGCTCTTCGTTGCTGCCTTGGGCTCCTCGATCAGCTTCGACGCCAGGCACGATAGCAGAATCCAAGCACTTCCCAGGGCCTGTTCTTCAAACTAAGGAAAGCCTGAGAACAAATATGTGGCACCTAACCAGGCATAGAAAACATCATATTGCCGGTATTATGTAGTAAAGACCCCATTCTAACTATGCTCGGGTGATATAACACTATCAGCAAGAGGTTCCGACACAATTAATAGCATCAAATATTACAGCTAGTCCACCTTGGGTCACACCTGCACCGTCAATAACTTTTACATTCCCGGGATATCTGGTAAACTCAATACTCCTCGGGTGGTATTGTATTAGCATGCAATGACCACCATATATGGACCCCATGAATCGCGTGTACAATCCTTTACCGATGGTTCCACATGTGAAAAGAGGCCAACTACTGCTGCCGTGTTTCCTACAAGACATTTCATTATCAAGTAAAAACTTAGTCGCCAGACATCTTCAACCGTATCGGAAATGATTACCATCCGGGAAGCGGTGAGACACATCGAAGATCAAGAGACCTTAGTCGTGGACGGTATTTACTGATTCCAATGTGGCGTTAAAAACCTCCAGTCGGCTATGGCACGTGGCGCTTACCAAGAACTTGGCTTGAACATTATATTGCTTTTGAACACCTGCAAAACAAGAAGGTCATGATATCCACCTCCAGCGGATTTCAAGCCATTGTGGTGTTTCTGGAAAGGAAGCAGCGGATGCAGCCGCAAAATCGGCCCATCAAAATGAGCGCACATTGAGAATTCCCTTCTTCAAATAGGTTGCCAACTCTGCAGTTCGGAGTGTAGCCAAGCGCCTGACATCCCTGATGTGGTCTGGATAATGCGTATCACCACGCCCGACTCTAAGCCCTGGATCCGCATATGACGTGCAAATATCCAACGCGACTTCCGCGCAGGTACTCATGCAGTGCTACACAGACTCTGGTTGTGGCTGGCGTTTACCCGACACCTCCTGCACCAAATAAGCAAGAAGAGAAAGCCCCATTGCCCAATCAGCGATGTCCCAGAAACCGTAGGTCACCTCATCTGTGACCGTGTCATCCATGCCATGGAACGAGATCTTCAAAGGTCAGTCCACAGCCCTCGAAAACAGACCTTTTTTTCTGTGACGAGGCGTTGGGTTCATGGTACACAGAACATTCAGTGAGAGCCGCGAAGGAACCTCGTTCAATTCATGTAGGACACCCGACTAACGCAATCTCTAAAGGCAAAGAGGAACTAACTATTTGAGCTGTTTCATCCCTCACAACCCCTCATACCTTCATTTTTCCTTCTTATAGCCCTGACTTCTATCCCCCTCTTTTTATACCTATATCCCTCACCTTGTGCAGCAGTGGCCAGCTAGTACAGAAGCTCGAGGCTTACCTCTCTGCCCTTCAATCATCATTATTAAAAAAAGACTTGCCGTTTAAAGCGCCACGTTATCCGAAACGGCTGTTACAGTAACCACAGTTGATTAAAATATTCACCCGCTTTCGAGTAGCGCATCTAGATGGCGCTTTAAACGACGGCGGTGGTCGACCCTGGGAGAGTGAGGGGGTTTCGCCTCTCCGTACAAGCTCTGTCGATGCTCCGCCCACACGCATAATGCGCCCACTCTCAAGTTCCTCCGCATGTCGAGAAAATAGAGCGTCTTCTGCTCTGCAACATGGCGACAACCACAACGTCGGCTTCAGGTGGAACCAGAGCGAGTAAATCTCACCGCTGGTCGAGCGGGACGACATTGTCGCGAGGCGGCAAGAGGTACCTGGGTTTCTTTGCACCTGGGAGTGAAACCGTAACCGTAACGCAAACCGAAAACCGGTTAGGATCGAAAATGTTTCGGTAACGGTAATCGGGAACAAGGCTGATATTTTAATTCCATGTTCATTGTAACCGTAATCGCAATGTCTTAAGCGGTAACCTATACATTATATCGGTTCAACATATTCTTTATCAACAACATTACAACGGGAACATTAACGAGGATCTTGAAATGCAATCGGCATTTCGAGATCATCGCCTACTTTGCTTACTTTTCCCGGCTTCTTCAACGAAAGCAGCGATGCAAAGGAGCGCGGGAGTGAAGACGAAAGCGTGGGAACGCGGAGCTGGCGTCGGATCCGTGTTCCAGACGGCGGGACCGCTGGGACGGCGCCGCTGTGGACGGAGGCGCCGGCGGCACGCATCCTTTGCTACGCTCCATTTCAGCTCAACTTGGCGAACACTACATTCTACGCGGCTAGAGGGCCAATACTGGAGCCGGATGGGGCGCGGTACAACGTATCACGAATAAAAAACCTGCGTGGACCGCCGTCACCTATTTAGCTTAGATGCATGCTTCTATGGCATTCATAGAACCATATGTGTAGACGTTTTCCGAGCTAACGCTCACGGTGACACCCCTGCTGTGGTCAGAGATCTCTGTGGCCGCGAAGCTTTCAAATAAACACGATAATCTGCTTCCCACACGTGACTTTTGGGAGCAATAAGATGCCGTTAACGCCGTTCTGATGTCAACAACGGAGAGCCAACAAAACGGCTAGCCGAACGTCGGTGGGCGCCAGGGTTCGACTTTCTGTCGTGTGTACGACTGGCAAGTGTAAAGCTTAGTGGCTCCCGGTTGTTTAACTCTTCCAAGGCATGTCCTTTCTATTCCCGAAATACTTTATTGAGAGATAATACACGATCACGTGGAAAGTGCGGATATTTTGTAGGTACTCACTTGGGTGAACGAAACTTTAGTGAGCGAAACCTCGTCAACGGTATTTCATCGAATGACGGTGATCATTTGTGCGAATGCGGTTGCCCGGCCGACCAGGTGCATATTAGTAAATTTCAATGAATACAGTTTAAAACAGCTGACTCCATCTTCTAAAAATGTAATTAATTTTCGGTTGTAATATATGCTGCGAATCAACATTAGTGTAAGCTTTAATTAAGGAAAGCATCACGACGTTAAATCCTTAAAAAACTATTATTTTAGGCATGCGACACGGATGACCGCTCACGAATTAAACATTTTGGTTGTGACCACGGTGAAAAGACGAGCGTTTAGGGACGTTATGGCAACAGCGCTTAAAGAAACAGACTGTGTTGGTCGTGTAGGTGAAGCCATGGGCATTCAGGAGGCTGAATTGGGAGAGCCCCGGATTCTATCCCCTATAATACATCCCAGATTTCCAGTATAAACGCTTTAAAGGGCCCCTTCGTGCAGCTGAGGTGCGACCAAACTGAAATGACAGAGAAATTGACTTAAACAAAAAATAAAAAATAAATCGAACCGAAAAAGAAATCCGGTTTTCAAAGGCGGCTACCTGGTAACCGAAATAGTAAAAAGCAAAACCCTAAAATCTGAAACGAAACCGATTTTAAGAACTACCGGTAACCGTAGCCGCAACCGAACTGTCATACACCTCGGCTTAAGCCCCTGGTCGGCACGAAGCAAAAAGTGTCGAAATATTTTCTAGCTCGAGGCATACGATTGTAGCTTAATCCCGCTGACGTCTTCTCGCGTGTGAAAGTGGTAAAACTAGTTAATCGCGTTACCCCAATTACTGCTATCGACTGATCGGAACGACTGACATTCGGCAAGAAAGTTTTAATCTCCCCTTCCCCCCACCCCACCACCCCCTTCACACCGTTTCGCGGCGACGTGGCGCGTGTGTGCATCACCGGGGCGCAGGAAGGCGCCGCGGCAGGCTACGTGAACAGGGCGGCGGGGGGGGGGGGGGTGAGGCAGGTTAGAACGCGCCCTAGTGACGAGAGTTCTTCGATGAGTTCGATATGCTTTCCCGGAAGGGAGAGCAAAGTCTCGCATTTGTTTCTCACCGAGTCGCCACGTCGCCGAGATCAACCACGTGAGGAGCAAAGCATGCAGAGCCAGCAGGAAAGCCACCGCTCCGGTGGCTCCGCCGACGTTGCATGCGCCTCGTGGCATGTTCTCCTGCTTCCCCCTCCTCTTCTTTCTCTGTTTCTCCATGCGCGGCGGCGCGCGCGGCGACGCTATTCGCCAATTTCAATCACGTGACGAGCAAAACATCCAGGCCATGCAGAAGAGCCGGTGCTACGACTCGCCCGCCGAGGCTGAATGCGTAACTCCTGCTAATGCCACTCCCATATACATGAACTCTACCGGTGGTACACGCGCCACCGCCCACTGCCGGCCGGTTGCAGCAACCCGCCCGCTGCTATGTGTTATCGACCTCAGCAGTCCTGCCCGCAGTGCAGCCAATCCGGCGCCAGCGGCGCGTCATGCCGCGTATCGCCCGCCGTTTACAAATACGCAGCCCAATGAGGTAGCATGGGGCAGGCCACGTGAGCAGCTCACGCAGCTTATCGCATCAGTAATGGGGACAGAAGCAGCTTGATGCAGCCCCACAGAAACCACCGCAAAGAAACGCTCTTTACCGCCAGCTTTTCCGACGTAACCTGTGTCAGGGGCAATATCAAACGGAATCTAAGAAGAGGTCATCGGTACCGATGAAGCTTCCTCCGGGTCTTGACAGGCGTTAGGCCTACTGGATCGACCACGTGAGGACACTGCACCACTTCGACGGCGACAGGATCGTTGGACGCTCGCGTCGTATTGCAGAAACTGCCGCCACTAAAGCGGATACCAACTAGACTTCGATGAACCTGTGTACATTGCGCGGCACTGCTAGCGTGAACACGATATCGGTATCTTTTACATTATACCGGCTACGGCAACAGTGGCACGATTACAATATTCGAATTGAAGCTCTCCTTCAGCGGTTTCATAAGACAAAACTTCTAAGTCTAAGCCGTAATATCCCAGGCAGTTGCCCCCTTAGACTTTATCATAAAAAAAGGAACACGAACGTCTGAAATCATACAGTGGCAGATTACCAGTAGGCTGCACGCGTGTTTGTACTCAAAAGGTGATACTGCGAAATTGTCGTCCGAGGGACGCTTTTGGTTCTCATTTAAACCTGAAACATAAACACCAAATTTTTTTTAAGTTTAAATCTTTCAAGTTAAGGATTAGCAGAGTTTGAACTCACCTCTGACATCTTTTCCTGTTTGTGCCGGACCGTCTGAAACACCAGGAAAAGTACAACGAGTGAGCACGACACTGCCACCAGTACCTTCACTGTCGTAGTTCACATTTCTCCGGTAGATGCCACCAAACAAGAGAGTCGTTCACTAAACCGGAGCCCTTGCGTACCAAGGTCAACAAAAGTCACATTCTGTTGTCTTTTGTAATTCTTGAGCCTTGGAATGCTAGGAACCTACGAGAGCGGCTCTCTAGAGATAAAACTCTTCGTCGCTTGCAAAGTGTGGAAACGACTGCCCGCGTGTCGTTCTTTCTGATCTCACCGACGCAGGCATCGCAGATTGTATATACCATAGAGAAATGCAGTCCTGTACGACACTCATTAGAAACAATCAAATTATTGGAATCAATTACTATTCGGGCTATTCTTAATAATTTGACTGCATTAATTCCGAAGTAATCGCAAGAGTAATCTATAATTTTTGACCAACTAAATTACTTTTTGCCTTTACTATATCCCCTTTCCCTTTGTAGTGGCGCCCTTTCGTTTCCAAAGGCTGTCTACTAAGGAATCTCGAGACAGGTCTCCGACAAGGGTATGTCTATTAAAATAAGTACTTTGTGATACGGTGGCTCTAATTCAATAATAGGCAGTTTTAGGGAACCGTTTTCGCACATCCGATACGGTATTGTGGGGCCTCCGGTACGAAGTGCGCACGCGTACCGCAGAATACACTCACATGCGCAGTACGTACCGGACGGCTTATCGTACCGTATCGGATGTTCGAAAACGATTCCGTAAAACCCCTAATGGAGGTTTTAGGAATATACAGAAACCCTGAAATAAGGGAAAGTGAAGGAACGAACAACGAAGCTTTCAAAACCGAAACTTCGTTGTGTTTGCCCTTCCCTTTCCCTTGACTCTGGTTTTTTTAAGTATAAACGTTCACCAGCTTCGTCTGCGACACAACCTCAGTTTTGTAGTCTTAGGAACCATTTTCGCACGTCCGATACGGTATAGTGGGCCCTCCGGTGCGAACCGCGCATGTGAGTGTTCTCTGCGGTAGCGCATGCGCAGTTCGTACCGGCGGGCCCAAATCATACCGTATCGGATGTGCAAAAACGGTTCCTCAAAAACTCCCTAACGGACACCTATAAAAAAACCTTTGAAACCCAGAAAAATTTACAGTTCTATTTGAAAAATTTGAAATGATCGGAACAGTAACGGTCACTTTTTCAAGTAACGGTTGCTTTTGCTCTCGTAACGGTAAATTACTTTACCTCTCAAGTAATCAAGCTAATATTATTGAATAATTTTTAACCACGAGTAACTATAATTGTGGTATTCGATTGCATTTTTCGAGCAATCTTCGCAATACTTGATGCTCAATATGCTACATCTAGTCCGTATATCCTCGAAAGCGACGCATTAGCAGAAGGAGAAAATGAAAGGTGGCTAGACTGTGGTCGCGCGGCATGTGTGTCACAGCAAAAAGCCAGAACGTATTAACAGAGCATTCCGCGTATAAAGCCGTTTATCAGGCACGGACACGGCCTACGTTTTACTTCTGCTGATCACACCAGGTCGCGTCTGTCGAATGCTAGTTTTGACGATAAAAACAGGGCGCCTGAAATCACTCGGCTATGGCGGCTACGAGCTTCTTTGAAAAGGTGTAGCTGCAGGAGAGAACAATTTATTCTAAGCTAATGCTGCATATTCTGGATAGGCCTACGAAAGCGGACATGTTTGTTTTGTGCGAATCTGTGTATTTTCTATATGTCTCTATTTTTGTGGCTTACAAGTACGCGGAGGTAAGTTTCGAGTGTTCATCTGATAATTGGAAAGGCAGTAATCCTGACCACCCAGAGCAAAGAATACAGTAATAGATCCGTGACAGGCTTGTGAGCGTCCGCAGTCCAACAAAACATTGTATTAATTAGCTTCGTTGGATTTACCTGCACTTACCGCACCGATCCAGGAAAATCGAACAGCGTGTATCGGCCACGAGTGACAGAAAGTTCGTGTAAACTGCAGCGACAAGAAAGAAGAAGAGTGAGGACGAATAAAAATATGCGCGAACGCACACGATTGAGTCTGCAAGCTTCGAGAAGTGCATAGGGTCATTAAGCATCTTAATAACCATAATCGGGCGCGAGCGCAGGCGCAAGCCTTCTGGTCAAAGAAAAAAGCATGTACGCGGCACTCGTTCTACCATGAGTCTCTAGAAGCTATTCTATTGTCATGCAGAATCACAGTACGAATGAGGAATGTACCATGCAAAATAGTGCTCGGTTTGCTTTTTTGAACTTCAAAATCAGCTTCCAAACAAAAACAAAAAGACAAACACATTCAAGTGCAGTTAGGCAAACCGGTATAAGTTCATTGAGTATAAAAAGCTCCAAGACTCAACGTAAAAAAAAACACCTGGTGGAACACAGAAAAAAAAAGATGTCCCTTCATCCTCTTTCTGTATCCTTCCAGTGTTTGTGGGAATAAAAATTATAAAAATTCTAACTTATGGATATATTTTAAACAAAACGTATTTTTCCGGAGTCATTTTAGCAACTTGAACCCATATGGCTGTACTGAATCGCGAGCTGCGCAACATATTGACTTACGTATAGCAACAGTGTTGGATGGTAATGCGTTAGACTAACGGATAACGTTCTTACGGCAGTTACTTTCAGCGACATGTAACGCAATTACGTTCCTCGTTAACATCGCCCAAATAAATAATAAAAAAACAACTTGAACCTGATTTGTGCTTTTAGGCGCCAACTCAGATGCATTCTTACACACATAACAACAATATGTACGAATTTCGCCTGATTTTTCACAATGCAAACACTCCCATTTTAGAAAGACCCCAACGCCCCAGCTTTTTGTCCGTGTCGAGAAACGCTGTCACCAAAAGACGATGTCACCGAAAAATGCTATAGCCGTCAATTGATGAATAAAATGTTGCGCAAAAGTAACGTCCGTAACATTTTATTAGTAACGTTAACGGTAACGCGTTCCTTACAAAACAAAATGTGTTTATGAGCTGTATTTCATGGAAAAGTGTGAAGCTCAAGTGTGAATAAAAAGAATTACAGGCAGGCTAAGGCAAGATAAAGGATGCATAGCCCATTGAAGGCAAAGCAAAAGCAACCAAAGCACACAGAATACATTATATGTTATAAGAATTCATATATAATTATTCATAACTCTGAACAAACAACTAAAACTAGAGATATTGACCAAGTACCTCCGTGGCGACCGAAGCCGCGACCAAGCCGCGGACCACGCTATCCGCATTCCGACATCTTTCCTCGGCGCCACAAGACGGATGAATGAGAGTGCAAGTAGCTGGACTAAGCATGACCTTGCCACCGACGGTCACCTGTGGTTTTTAATTTTAACATTTTTCAACATAAAATAAATGTGTAGTTAAAATTTCCTTCCTAAGATCAAAGCCTGCGGTTTTTTTCCTTGTCTTTTTTCTTGTATTAAATAACAGTTGCAATTCGGGTGTTTTTCGGTTTTCCCCAATTTGGATGAGCCCGTTTCGAGGGTCAAATTTGAGAGATTTATTGGTATTTACCGTGAACACCGAACCCTAGTCGGAAACTTCAAGGATTGACTCTAAACGTGATTGTGTGATGCAAAACAATTGTTTTATGACCCATATTTTAATCGAGAAAACAAAATGAAATCGCAATAAAGCATCTCACGCTAAGACCATCGATATCTGATTTGCAGTTTTCGCTACCTAGGTACGTGTGCAGCGTAGGTTAACAATTCCAGTTATTATCATTTTATTATATTTACAATTATTTTACTCACGACGTGCGCTGACAAATGTGGTGCAGCGGTCCAAACTTATTCTTGTGCCGGTTACTTCAAATACGATATGGAAAGCCGTAAACAGTTACCAAGGTTTATATGTAATAAATTACCATTACAACTTGTTTTTTTTAGGTAATTGCTTCCCAAGTAATAAATATACACAAGAACGATGTACCAATCACTTTCTGAAATATTATTTCCTTCCTTGTTATGTCACATATTACGTTGCTGTTGCTTTGACTGGGTGCTTATTAATAAATAAACAAAAATACGGTCATTCAGCAAATGTATGTGCAAAATGTATCCTGTTTCCCAGACAACCAGTTTATAGCTGTCGTTAAAGAAAAGACTCCAGGTTAGCAGTCGTACTGTACTGGTCAAACTGCGCTTCTGCAGCTGAAAAATTATGGCACTATAGTTTAATCTCATGAGGTGCGTGTACAACAAACCTTATTCAGGTTTGCGCGTAACCTACCGGACGTTGCGCCAACCTTCTTCCGTAGCTTCGAACATGGCGACCAATGTTTGAGGTTACGGGCATCATCATTGTAAGGATCAGTGTGTGTTTTCCTTAAATAGCTGTTTATTTTTGGCCGCTCGCCGGCATTGCCGAGGGGCCCCTCTTCGAGAGAGGGGGGTGCTGGCGTGCGCGGGAGGGGCACATGGCCCCTTTCGGAAAGCGCGCGGCGCCGCGCGCAGGAATGTGTCCTTGGGGACGAAGGCGGGCCCCCGAAAAAGCGGGGTCGGGGGTGTGAGCGAGAGGGTCCCGAAGTCGGTCGCGGACGTGTGTCGTCCACCGGCCCTTTGTTCTTTGTTAATAAATGTATAGTTAAAAGCCATCAACTCGTCGTCGCCGCCATTGCCTCGCCATCGAAGTCACCATGCAACGATCGGGGAGAGGATCTTCGGCAGCTGACGCCTCTCCCCACCGCAACAAGAACTTTACTATCATCATAAACGTTACTGATTCGAAAGTGGGAGAACCGTGCGGTACGGCAGGGCGCCGCAATGATAAAGTGACGCCCGCTACGACTGTGTCCTCGCTGCGCAGCCAACGAAGGAATAAGAAACCACACCGAAGTAAATATCCTGATCGTAGTTCCTTCAATCTGATGTTTTTACATTGAATCTTCGAATGATCGTAGCGTTTTTCTGGACTATCCGAGTATCACATTCTCTTGATATAGGAAGCTCATCATTGATGTGTTAAAAGGGGTCATGAAACATTTTTTTAACTTTCGGTAAATACTATTAGGATCATTCAATAAAGTAAATACTGAATAAACTTGCCTTAGTTTTTTTTTTTAGGCAAAGGCAATCGCCTAAAATCGAGAATTGTTCATTCGCTCAACTTAGAGACAGAAGTGGCCTCCGGTGCTTATCCTAAAGGTTAAGCACCAGGCCACCGTTCTGTCTCCAAGTTGAGGGGATGAACAATTCTGGATAAGCACCAGGACACTGCTCTGTCTCCAAGTTGAGGGGATGAACAATTCTCAATTTTGGGCATGATTGCCTTTGCCTAAAAAAAAACAAACAAACTAAGGCAAGTTCATTCAGATGTTTACTTAAGAGAATGATCCTAAGTAGTATTTACCAATGGCAAGAAAATTGTTTCACTGAACCCTTTAATACAGCAATGATGAGTTTCATATAGCAAGATAATGTGACGCTCGGATTGGCTATGTTTAATGCTTTCAGCATATATGCCGACAACATGTAATCATAGCCACGCGCTGGGGTTGGCAAAGCAGAAAACGCGTGCTGAGCTCCAGCCATTGTTCGAGTTCGCCCGTTCTCATCACCGCAGTGGTTGGACACGAGGCACTCATCACACCGAATGTCCGCCAATGCATTGATTGTTACGAGCCGAAGTCGAGTGTTGACGCAGTTCTCGTCTCCAATCCAAGAGCCGCGCTCGACTGTCGTCAGAAGGGTACTTTCGATCCCACAATTATGCATCAATACTGCTTTGCGAAGTCAGGACTCAAATAAATAGTCCCCTTTTATTCTTGCAATTTAACCTCGACAAAGTAACTTCTGAATCAGTGGCGGTCTGTGCGAGTATACTTATGGCCAGACTAGGACCAGTAAGACTCTGCAAAGTCATGAGCATTCCAACACGATGCCGTTTCATGACCCCTTTAATGCAGCTGCTTAACTCATTTGTGGCGGTTCCGTCCACAGCAACCAAAACGACAGCAATGATCAAGACAGCTGCGTCTCATGATTCTTTCACGAGGCTACTTTTAGAGCGCAGCCCTTATGCTCCCGTTTCCTGGTTGAGAGGCGTCGGCGTCGGCGTAACAGCGTTGCGCATTGATGGACGTTTCCATAATGACGTCGCACACGAGCGTCGAAGTGTGACATCACGATGGTAAAATTTTTCCGCTAAATATGTCGGAAAACATGTCTCAACGCAAATTTAGCGCAGTGTGTCCGCTAAATATAGCGGATACATTTTTTTCGCTAAATTTGGCTTGCAGGTGTTTACTCTATATTTAGCGGAAAATTATCCCCCGCTATATTTAGCGGGGAAACTCAGGTCACGTGGCCTCAACACCAACTCAGTTTTCCCGCTAATGTTAGCGGGAAAATATTCGCTATGTTTCCCGCTCAGTTTAGCGGGAAAATGTTGATAAATTCCCGCTAAATATAGCGAAGAAATGTTTCGCTTAATGTAGCGGGAAATCTAGCGAAAGTTTCCCGCTAAACGGGAGGAGAGCAAGAGAGGAGTAGGGGAGGGTACGGCTACGGAGGGGGAGCAGAGAATACTCTCCCCTCCTTCAATTCTAAAAAGCTGGGCTCCAAATCGGCATTACGGAGAATCCTAAACGTCTTTCATTTTTTGCATTGCATGTCACGTTGTGTGCGGCAAACAGTTTTCCCGCTGACAACAGACGCTTTGCAGCAGCTGTGAAAGGATCCGTCATAACCGACCTCAAATTTTGGTTTCTTTTTATTTCGTTAGCTTCACTTCATCATGGCCACAGTAGGAGGTTACTGCTATTTTAGATTTTACAGTGTCCTTCTATCCAGCGTTGGCATTTGTGGCAGCTCGTCAACGCCCGCTTCACTGACTCGGCACCTGGGTAAGACAAGAGAAGGTCAGCAATGGCGGCTGTAATCTGTCGAGTGTCCAAAACGTCAATATTGTTGTTGTCGCTTCGGTCATTCTGAACGGAACCAGCGCAACTGTCTGAACCAGGCTTACTAATGTAATAAGTTTCGAGATGCCTAACGCCACCATAACATATAGGAAAAATCACAAGAACTGGCGCCGAGAATGCTATGCAGGCAGAGACGGGACGCGTGGGAAACCTTCAAAGATGGCGGGGATGCTTGAGAGTTTGCGCGGCCACAGAGAGATGGCGTTAACATGAATAAGGTTGCGAGTCCACCGTGAGATGGCGCTAATATGAAAAACGAGCTTCAGCAGAGGAACAGGCCCTTCTTGGATTTGTGTACTTTTGGACAGGAACAAATGCTAAAGAGGAGAACAGTTAAATGGTAGAATTATTAAAAAACACATTATTGAATTAGGAGAACATACCGAAATAATCTTGTTGGGGGACATGAATGGCCCAGTGAAACACCTGGATGGGTACACAGATTCAACAGGACACGTGCTACTGGAGATGTGTGAAAGACATGACTTATGTTTATGCATTACCGCTGAGAAGTATGACGTGCTAGTAACTTGGGAAACGGGTTGTTTACATTCTATATTAGATTACGCACTGATGTCAAATATATATTGTAGTAGGCTAGAGACAATGAAAATATATGAAGAGGGTTCAACAAGCCTCGCTAGTGATGACAAACGAATTAAGTTGAACATTACTAGGGAAGGAAACGCAGGGACAGAGCAAGACAACCTTACCAAACATCTATTACAGAGAAGCAGTTGGAAATATTTGTTAACCAAACAGAAGGGATAATTTCTGGGGATACTGAAACGGATTGAAGTTACCCAAGGCAAACTAATCTATTCGAACAAGAGCTGTCTAAAGTATGGAACAAAAGAAGGGGAAAGCGAAGACGTAGACCTAAGAGCTGGAGGATAATGACGCAAAGAAGGCAATAGAGAAACGCCCAGCAGCTTCCAGAGATCACACATAGTCTAAGTGCAATGGGGAACCAGAAAGTGAGGTAAACAAAAAGTGGGATAGATTCAATAAAAGTAGACCGGAGGTATCTTGCGTGAATGATGAAAAGATTCAGAAGGATACGCCACAATGGCTGTCTAAAGTAAATAAAAAATATAGAAAGGCAGCCAGGAAGCTTTGGAACCACTTGAATTCGCTTAGTCATAAAACAAAGCCAGAGCAGAAGTATATTGTCATGCCTGAGAGTAATCAGCTTGAAGGGGATGAGGCAATGCAATAGATAGGAACAGCAATGGTCAGAAATGTTCAAGTGGCAAGGATACATAGGAAACGCCTCACCAGTGGAGGATAGTTCAAGTACTGATGTTGAGGCCATCGGACAAAAAGAATGGTAAAAAGCAGAACGGAGTTCCAACGGGCACATCAACAAGTTCAGATGGTATACCAGTAAAGTTCATAAAGCAGTTAGGACCCAAATCTAAGGAAGCGTTATGGAAAGCAGTAAGTAGCATTACCATGAAGGGAACTGCTCCGGAACAATGAAGACTAAGCAGAATGAGTTTAATATGAAAGGGAAAGGGGACAAAGCTGACATAAGTGACTTTCGACCCATAACAGTGACGTCAGTAGTGTACAGGTTGGAAATGCAGATTATAAAGGAGAGACTAGCTAGAGTGGCATGGGTAGAAAATGAAAATGTACTAAGAAAGTTGGAAAAGGGATTTCGAAAAAACAAGAGGAGGTTGGAGGACTATTTATTATTATTAACACAGTATATCAGGTAGCAGAAAAGGAAAGTAGACCACTCTGGTTAGCATATTGAGGTAATTAGCGCACAAAGTAGAGAGAAAAACAGGACAGAAATGAGCGCAACTCGCAACTATGTTTGCTGACAGGAAAAGAAAGAGAAAGAAAAAGACAGAATGATCCACCGCGTACACTCTTCTTCTCTACTTTGTGAGCTAAATAACTCGATATATTAGGCAACCAACTATCCCAAATGTGAACTTTACTCTGGTTAGCATTCTTAGATATATGAAGCGGGCTAATGAAGATGTCATTGAAGGCAATTTGTAAAACATGATGAGGAGCTTAGATCTGGATGATAGAATATTTAAACGTTAGAGGGATACTTGCAAAGACAACATGGAACTAATAACATAGGAAAGAAAGAGAACAAAGCCAATAGAGATAAAACGAGGTCTTAGACAAGTATGCTTTTTGTCGCCATTGTTGTTTGTGTTGTATCTTAAAGAATTAAAGGGAAGTTAGAAAAAAACACATCTTGGGTTCGATCTTTCATACGACAGACAAGGTCAAAATATCAAACAGTTATTACCAGGTCTGATGTATGCTGATGACATAGTGCTAATGGCCGAGAGCAACCATAGCGCTTCAGTCCTTAGCGAATATATGTTGCACAGAGGGCCACATGTTAGGCTTTAAATTTCAGTGGTGGCAAATCAGCCGTCATGGTGTTCAATGATGACGGAATCGCATAATTCAAGATTCAAGAATTAGGGTTGAGCGAGTCGATAAATACAGGTATCTAGAAGTATGAATCAACGAGGGTATAGAATGCCTCAATTAACATGCAAAATGTGTAACTGGTAAGGGCAACAGAAATGCAGCTGTAAGGAAAATGAAGCACTCTAGAAGTATAACAGGTATAAGGTGGTGAGGGAGATCTGGAAAGAAGTTGTGGTTCCGAGCCTGACCTTTGCAAATGCAGTTTTGTGCATAAAACTAGACGTCCAGACAAGGCTAGAAGTAAAGCAACGTAGAGTATGTAGATTGTCTCTGGGAGCACATGGTAAAACATCAAACCAATGTGTACAGGGCAGTATAGATGGTCCTCATTAGAGGGCAGGGAAGCTAGCAGTAAAAATGAGAATTTGAGGAAATGCTTAGAGAAATAGATGCGGAACGATGGGCACGAAGAGTTCTTAGCTATTTACATATGAGAAGCGTCGCTACAGAAATGGAGAACGCGGACTAGGAAACTTAGATCTAAATATATGGGCAATAGCCTGGAGGAGGATGAGGAAGTAAAGGCTAAGAAAAGAGTTAAAGAAACTGAAACGGAAATATGGGAATCGAGGCAGGCTGACTAAATCGGCCGTGGAAATGTACAAAATCGTCAGAGGACATCACTAAGGAGCCCATCTTCCACAATTCTCGGTGGAGCTCCCTGTTCTTCGAGGCGAGGACGCGGGTCTTAGTATATAGTCTTAGACCGCAACGAACTAAGACTTATAGAGCTAAATACCATTAAGTAGATACAGTGTGCGAAGCTTGTGGAAAGGAGGACGAGACGGCTGAGCACTTGATACTTTACTGTAACGGGCGTTATCCTGTGGTAGATGACGAGGCAACTAATTTAACAAACGCACCGGGATTAAAGGGATAGTTAGGGAAAGATAGACATGAGGAAGGTGGAGATAGCCAAGAAGAGATTAACTGACTGGTAACGTAGGTCGAGGGTAGGATGAGTATTTTCTCATTCCATTCTAAGTGACGTGTAGGGCGGAAGGTTTGGGCACTCGGTTGCACAGGAGGCGCCTCCGGCGTACATATCGTATTCGCGACTCCAGCGAACTATAGGGGGCGCGCTGGTCAGGCAAAATGGCGGACGAGAGGAGGTCGTTTTCGTCGTTCAACACGCGGACCACCATAAATGTCTTGCACTGCAGCGTAAAATCGGTGTTACATATGAAAGCAAAGCGATTTTTCGAAGGTAGAAACCTTCTTCTAGTCAGTGCGTAGGAATGACACGGCGGAAGCATAAAAATAATTACTGGGAACGATGTTTGTTTCTATGCTGCCTATACGAGAACCAAGCAGCGATAGCAGACGACAGAGTCGAAACGACCTCCTCTCTGAGCTTCTCGGCGTCGCCGCTACGCGGCGTCGATTTCGCTGGAGTCGCGAATAGCTTTAAGAAAAAAAAATATATATATATACATATACAACGGGCATGGTGGCGGGGGGCCGAACGCGTGGGGTATAACGGAGAGGAAAAGCAAAACCCTTGATGAAAACAGCAACAACAGGTGGTTTATTCTTCGACGTTTCGGCCGGAGTCCGGCCTTCATATATATATATATATATATATATATATATATATATATATATATATATATATATATATATATATATATACATATATTTTTTTTCAAACAACCTTATTTTTCGCGGGCTCCGTCTTTCGCGATTTGGGTTAAAGCTGAAGTTTCTGGAATAATTCTGGGGACCTATTTTTCGCGGATTGTAGGCGATTCGCCGAAATTCGCGAAAATTAAGTCGTTTATATATATATATATATATATATATATATATATATATATATATATACCCAGGCAGCACACAGTATTGGGCCAACATTGGATTTGATGTGGCAAAGAATGGCCCAACAATGGCCCAACTGAGCCATATGTTTCCCAATATTGGAATCACATTGGACAATAATGGACTATCAAAGCCAATGGTTTTCCAATATTGGTGATACGTTGGCATAGGCTGGTCAACATTGGACTGTCAAAGCCAATAGCTTTCCAATATTGGATATACGCCGGCATAAGTTGTCCAATATTGGACTGTCGGAGCCACTGGCTTTCTGATATTGGCTATACGCCGGCATAAGCTGTCCAATATTGGACTGTCAAAGCCAATAGCTTTCCAATATTGGATATACGCCGGCATAACCTGTACAATATTGGACTGTCAGAGCCAATGGCTTTCCGATATTGAATATACGCTGGCTTAAGCTGGTTAATATTAAACTGTCAAAGCCAAGAGTTTTCCAATATTGGTGATGTCATGGTATAGGCTGGTCAATATTGCACTGCCATAGCCAATGGCTTATCGATATTTGTGTCGCCTAGGCTATAGACCCGCGACCCTTTTTTTTTGCATTGCAGAGGTAGGAAAGTGGAAAAGAGTCATTCATGCGCTCGCTCGGGGCGAGAATTTTATTTAGCCAACTTCATGGGGCGTACGTCGCCGGTGCTTTATAACCGCGATCACAAATACGTCCTTAGCTGCCTATAGGACTATTGCAGTTTTTTTGCCGGCTGCTCTCCCTTCGCATTGCCTTACCTCGGCGTTGACAACTTAATTCCGTTTTTTAGATTTAATTATTTTTGTCTTTTCCAGTGTATTTTGTATGTATATGCATTACGTAGCGTTAACGTCTTCTACTTTGTCCGTGCCCCTGCCATGTTTGTATTTCTTTCTGCGTGCTCTATTTTTTATATTTAATGTTTCTGTGCATATTTCGTCATTGTCGACGCAGGTGTCAACAAACATAAAGCCGCCGCTTACGCCGCAACCGAAGTGACTTCTACTCTCAGTTTTACGAGAGTCTATCGCGCTATAAAGTCGTCTATTGGACTCGAATGAAGTCTCGAGAGGGCTGCTTCGACTGCCAGTGCACATGTCATCAGTGTAGGCAGAGCAACGACGTAGCAATCGCGACGCGAGAGCATACTGCGCCTCGATCTGGCCGGCCGCGCTCGCTCTGCGGAAATGTGAGCGTGGGACTCTCGAGCCCCGTTAGCTTACTGAAGTTGCAAGACGCTACTTTGTCGTCGCGAATCCTTTGCCCTTCGAACGGTCGCGAAGCCGTTGCGCCCGGCGTACCCTACGCAGCATCTTTCCGAAACCGTTCGCGCAGCATCGCAACCTTCTGTCTGCGAGCGTCGGCGATTCATCGTGTGTTGAAAGTCGGACGATGTGCTGTCCGTGGTGTCTTTTATGTGTAACTCTTTCGTAAAAAAAATTTGAAGTTTAAAAACGCGAACCTAACAGTGTACAAATAATTTTAAATTTATTGATAAAAAAATATATATATATATATATTTATTTATTTATTTGTGGACATCGTGCGCAAAAAATAGTCGCGCTTAGTTCTTCATTCTAAATTATAATGTGGGTTATACGACGTAAAACATAGTGTCTTCAAACTTGCCCCGTTTAGAATCACTTTTGGGCTGGACAGCTTCTTTAGAAGTTCAAAAGCTGGCCTTCAAAGAGCTGTCCTGTTCAATCGGTATTGACAGCAGGGTAGACGCTATGCGTGTTTTAGGCCAATCGTGTCTCCGGTTAGGGTCACGTGACTACAGTCTCGAAGCTGGTGATAAGGCAGAGCACGGAACCTGCCTAAAGCCCAAGGCCACGCATAACATCCACTGCACTATCAACCTTGGGTACAAGTGACAAATCCTCTCGTTGGTGTTCATTGTTGAGATGGCCCTGAAGATTAGCCTTTGTAAGCGCACCCCCGTTCTGGCCTGCTTCCTTTCTACTCCTTCTCTCGTTTTCTCTCTCTCCCTAAGCTGAAGGCGTGGTAGACGGTGCGTACTCGCCGGACCAATGAACCGTATACTTTTTATCGCTTGAATCCGCTCTCTGTGCGCGGGTAACGGCAGAAGCGTGATCACGTGGTTTGACGGATGACGCATTAGCCGTTGACAAACCCGGAATGCCTGCGAACAGTGTTGCCAGATTGGGCTATATATAGCCCAATTGGGCTACATTTTTTTCTTGTTGGCGTCAAAATTTCGTAGTTGGCTATGTGGCTATTTTAAGCGGCAACCGGACTAAGAGCTCACCGGACAAAAGCTCACCGTACAGAAGCCTCACGTGACAGAAGCTCACCGGACAAAAGCTCACCGGACAAAAGCTCACCCGTTTTTTGACAGACCCGGACAAAAGCTCACCCATTTTTTGACAAACCCGGACAAAAGCTCACCTCGATTTTTTTTTCTACCCGGGCGAAACACGGGCTGAAATAAAGTGCGGACGCGATGGACATTGGACCATTTTTAGGAGAACTTGTACCCCATCCACCATTGAGTTGCGAATTTTCAAAAATACTTTGAAAGAACGGGAGTTGGGCCTTTTGGAAAAGTGCAAGACAGATGACCAATTTAGAAAACTGTGCGGGATTTTAGATAGGCTCGCGTTCCTTCCACCACAGCTTGTTCCACAAGAACTAACCACCAGGGAAAAGTCTACCGGTGACATCGGCTACCTGCTGGACTATTTTGATTGCACCTATGTCAACGGCCGCTTCCGTTATGCTTCTGTTCCATCTGCGGCGGCACCCAGAGCGAATTCTTCCCTTCGCCTGACTCTGCGCCGACGACGACCGGAGTTTCACCCGTTACGGTGGAATATGTACGACGCCACTCTTCAAGATAAAGACCGGATGAACAACACCTGCGAAGGATGGAGTACCGGGTTCCAGAAGCTCGTCGGCCACGCCCATCCAAGCGTCTTGAGGCTGATTGAATGCCTACAGCAAAATCAGGCGCTCGTTGCCACGGCATTGACACAACCCCGGAGAAATGAGCCCACAGTAAAGCGGGTGCGAAAAACCACTCTGCGCCTGCACAATCGTTTTAGAAATATTTGAGAGGGCTTGCATGTACATCGAGATCTACCAAGACTGCTGGAGCTAGTAGGGGACTGCATTCGCTTCTAACCAATCGATAAATAAACTTGTTTTTATTAAAATCAACAAACCATGCGCCTGTCAGATTTAATTTATCGTTGCCTTTTTGTGTCGCACGCATGCACCTAAGTTGTCCGCACTCGTGTTAAGACGAACATGAAATTTTCTCGTGGTGAGCTTTTGTCCGGGTCTGTAAAAAAATGGGTGAGCTTTTGTCCGGGTCTGTGGAAAATCTGGGTCCAGAGCTTCCGATCACCGGCAGCGCATTTCGTCCTGGTGCCAAGTGCGATCTGTCAACGGTGCGGCTTGCCAAGACCGTGAATAGCTTTTCGGCAGCGCCTGCACACCGGTGATCTTCCTTCGTTGTGGGCATACATGTGACCACTAGCTTCGACGGACCGAAGACACAACGGGCCGCCTTCTCTTCCATGTAGTGACAAGGAGAAAGTTTCCTCCATTGGGGACAGGTATACCTATCCCCAATGGCAGAAGACATCAGCAAGAATAAATTCTTGCTACGCAATGTACGTTTTGTCCCTATCCGATGAGTTTGAACCGTGTCGAACTCTGTGCCAGGAATCTCCGACGAGTTCAACGTGTAATCTAGTGCGATCGGCCCGAAAGGCCCTGTGTACAGCGCTATTTGCAAGTGCCTTTTATTCTAATAGACCATGAGAGACATTCTGATTAGTTATTTTTGTGTTCGAAGTCATTTTTGTTTGTTTATTTATAGTTAAAATATGGCTGTCTTCTTAGCGATAGATGTGTGCTGTAGTAAAAAGTCCTCCAGGTATTTCCAAGCCAAATACCACAGAGCGTTGTGTAGTCCTAATTTGCCAAGGTTTGGCTTGTTGGGTGCGAGTGGAGTGTCAGTTATGTCACCGCGCTCTGCGAGTGTAATTGCCAGTAATTGTCTCTACACGACAAGCTATATTTTATCTGCGCGATTTGTTTTACACTCTTGATTGATTCAAGCATCAAGTTCTGTTCAACTGTCATGTTGTTACGTACTACCGGGGTATTTATTGAATTGTTAATTTAGTAGTGCGTTTGACACTGGTGAGCTGAAGAGGAGGCCAGCGGTTGCATTTATAAATTGTAAATATTATGGAGGCAATATGGGTACAACAATAACTACATGTTTCCGTTCCGCAAATACCGTAAATCTTAAAAACGTTTTTTTTTCTTTTTCAAATAAACATAGAAATATTGGTGTGAACTTAAATGGCGAGATTGTAATTCTTAAGACTTCTTAAAGCTAGATGAAAGGCTGAGGGACGCTATGATGCTGCAAGAGTAGAGTTAATCAATTTATGAAATAACCTTCGTACTATTTGATTAATTTTTAAACCACTATAAATATTTTTAGATCTAGATCGATCGAGCTCTGAGTAAGGACAAGTCGGACGAACGAAACAATAGTAAACGCCTGGACCGTCTTTCTAGAAACAGCGTCTCAGCTGAGAGGGCGGGGAGGAAGAGAAAGCACTGTCAAAGCCAGCGTACGAGCTGAACGGGACTCAAACTTCGACTCAAGACGCTCGCGCGTCCCATTCTTTACAGTGCTTTCCTTCACCCAGTCTACAGCTGAGACACTGATTCCAGCAAGCCGGCCCCGGTGTATTACCTGCGCATCTATTTATATGTAGAAGGCAGTACTAAGTTTTTCTTACCATAGCAAAATAACGAAAAATAATCTCACTCGGAAGCAGAGAAAGTTGATAATATGAGAAAATTAAAGCATAAAAAAGTCGGGTAGGCCTTCTCCGAGATTTTTATACTTAGCAGAGCAACTGCGAGCCGATTAATCGAATGGTTAATGTGTAGGGCTGGCGAATCTAATAACTGAAGCTATAGGCTTTTAGTGTTTTTGATATTCATTATTGACAAGCGTAAGAGAGAACCGAGAGGCCTCTGAAACCCTTCACCTGAGTCCAAACCCCCGCTTCTGTCTCTTTCAGAATCCTGTGGCCAGGCCCCTGCGTGGAATCCTTTGCCCAGCCCTTCTGCCCAGCTCTTCACCCAGCCTTCTGCCCTGTCCACTACCGAGCGTGCCGCCGAGTCTGCCTAGGCACCCCTGGTTGCACAATTGTTTTTTTAAATCTTTTTATTCGATTTAAATAAATTATGAACTGTCAAACGTTATGAACAATTCATTTGCATGCTTTATTGATTTCTAAAGTGCCCAAATGTGGTAAAATTGCTGCATTTATTAGATTTTAGTATCAGAAAGAAAAACAGTGCTTGAGGAAAAAGGGCAATGGACTTGCTTGGTTCTCTGCACTCTTTTTGTGACACTGGTTGGAACACACGACTGAAAAATGGCATCACAATAATGTCATAGACCATGGAAGCAAAAAATAGCCAGTGTATTAAACTGCATGCCAATATTGGAAGAGCCAATATTTAAGCCAATGTTGGAAGAGCCAGTGTGTAAGGCGCTGGATGCCAATGTTGGTTCAGCCAACGGTGAAACCTTTATGCCAATATTGGATAAAAAAGCGCAAACCACGTTGGTCCAACGTGGGCTAGAACTTTGGCAAACCAGTGGTCTAACATTGGCACAACGTTGGACCACCATTGGATCGGGTGGCGTTTTCGAAAATGCCAACGTCAGACCAATATTGGAACCATTTTTGCCAACATTGGTCCAACGGGGTCCAACAATGGTGTGCTGCCTGGGTATATATATAAGATATGTGTGTGTGTGTGTGTGTGTGTGTGTGTGTGTGTGTGTGTGTGTGTGCGCGCGCATAATGGGTGGTTTCATTAGGATTCAGGCAACGAGATGCAGTCGTATTTTTTATTTTCCTTAAAATTATTATATTACGTAGCGCATGCTCCAAGAAGAACAATTATTTTAATTATAATGTCCTGACATGTTTAGTTTCTGAGAAAAAAAATCTCAAAGAAGCGGGAAAGAACGACGAGGTTTTGACGATTGCCGTGTGTGGCGTTCTTGAATCACTTTCTAATCTCAAAGTATTCAAACGAGAGCATCCATATTTTTTGTATTGTGATATATATGCAAGTAGGTAAAACTACATTAAAACTATAATTTATCATTGGTCACTCCAATTTTCGTAAAAATCCTCAAACATGCCTCCGCGAACAACTGTGACCTAAACTGAGGATTTTTTTTCACAGTTGTTCGCCTCCGCGAACAACTGTGACCTAAACTGAGGATTTTTGTTTTTAGTCGATTATGTTTAGTATCGCTTTTAAACTAATACCACGTGTAGAACCTTTCAGTGCCTTCCAAACTAAGCCGTGTTTGTGTCTTTATCCTGTGCGGGTACTGAGAAATAAATTATGAAACATAGAAGGTTTTCACTTTTTGTTCAATTTCAACACGCTGTATAAAAAAACATTTTTAATTTTTTTTCTCGCGTTGCGTTTTCTTTACACTTTTCTTTTAGCCAGAATACATTCCGTTAGAGGTATATGCACTGGTTTTCGAGTTTTAAGCCTCTAAATGTGCTAAAAAAAGAGCAAATGCCGATGGTGGGTTTATGGGTTATATTGACGATTGTCGTGTGTGGTGTTTTTGAATCACTCTCAATCTCAAAGTATTCAAATTATATCTTTTATATTTCTTATTGTGATATATATGCAAGTCGGCAAAACGACATTCCAACTACTATTCGTTATTCGTCGATCCAAGTTTACTAAAAATCCGCAAACATGCCTCCGCGAACAATTGTGACCTGAACTGCTGATTTTTGTTTAGTCCATTATGTTTAGTATCGCTTTTAGAATAACACCACGTGTGGAACCTTTCATTGCCTTCCACATTATGCAAAGTTTGTGTCGTAATCATGTACGAGTACTAATAAATAAATTATGAAACAAAGACGATTTCCACTTTTTCTACAGACTCAGCAGCTGTATAATAATTTTTTTAAATCCAGCAGTTGTTTGCAGTGTAAAATAATAGCGTAAAAAATAATAAGTGGCAAAATAAATAAAAAGTATTCTGTTAGTGTTATCAACATGAATATCTCATTTGAAAATCTAGGCTTCCAATAGGAAGTGTATTTTACTCTAATGATTTACAATATTATACTTTGACATTTCTAGCATAGTATAGATTATGTAGCGCATAGGGTGCCATGATTGGAGAAGCTTGAGGCCTCTCCAATTATGGCACCGGCGGAAATTGTCTGAAAATCCGCTTTCGGCAGTTGCGATTTTGTAGAGTGTTTAGACGTTTGGAATTGTAAACTTGTTATTATACGCTTAACGACATCAATGTCTTTTATATGATTACTTATTAAACGTCCCTTAGATTCTTATAATAATAAATAAAATATACAGCTATAACCTCATAAGCCCACTATCGGCATTTTGCTCTTTTTTAGCATATTTAGAGGCTTGAAACTCAAAACTGGTGCATATACCTCTAACGAAATGTATGCTAGCTAAAAAAAAAAAAAAAAAAAACGCGGCGCAAAAAAAAACAATTGTTTTTTTACAGCGTGCTGAAATTGAACGAAAATTCAAAACATTCTTTGTTTCATAATATATTTCTCAATACTCGTACATGATAAAGACACAAACTTTGCTTAATTTGGAAGGTAATTAAAGGTTCTACACGTGGTATTATCTTTAAAAGCGATACTAAACATAGTCGACTCAAAACGAAATCCGCAGTTTAGGTCACAGTTGTTCGCGAAGTTTACATGTTTGGGGATTTTTACACAAATTTGAGCAACGAATAACAAATAGAAGTTATAACGTCATTTTACCTACTTGCATATATATCACAATAAAAAAATACAGACGCTCTCTTTTTAATACATTGAGATTGAGAGTGATTCAAATACGCCACGCACGACAATCGTCAAAACCTCGTCGTTCTTTCCCGCTTCTTTAAGATTTTTTTCTCTCAGAAAGCTAAACATGTCAGGATATTAAATAAAAATGATTGTTCTTCTTGGAACATGCGCCACGAAATATAAAAATTTGAAGCAAATAAAAAATACGACTGCACCTCGTTGCCTGAACCCAAATGAAACCGCCCATATATATGTATATGTATATATAAATATTAAATAAATGTTAAGAACAATAAACACTGACTAGGTGGCGCAAGTCACCGCCCACTTGAAAGGGTTCAGCCGCATTCATCCATGCATCATCCCTCCATTTATTGGGTAAGGCATGGGCATACGCGAGCGCAGGTTTGGGCGGACCTTTTGGTTACGTGTGGCGCTTGTGCACATTAAGTACTTTTTCGATAGCCGCATACACTCGTGCCCATGACGTTCCGTGTACTGAGTACATAAATGGTAATATAATCGCGAAATAATTCACCAAGAAACGTTCTACGAACATACGGTAAAATCAATCTAAAAAAGTGGACTGACTGAAACTGGGAAAATTGTGTTACAACGTTACGACCGACACGACTGATGTCTAAGCTTGTGCTTCGATGGGTATAAATAGGATATGTGCTATTTTAGCCTTAGCGCTTTGGATGCCGGTCAAATTTTGTGCACTTTATGCTTGGTCAAATTACTTTTGAAATATAATTCAGTTATACTTAGAACCATTTTTAAAAGTGGTAAATTGCAATTAAATTTACAAGACCAACAAAACCCATTCATAGCAAGCATGCATTACGGTGCTAACTACTATGAGTTCTTAGCAATTATGCATAGCAATTCGTGTGATGATTGCATACCAAGCTAAATGCATAAGAATAACAATGCATAGAAATTCATAGAAGTTCTGTGTTGCGGTGCGTTTCGGCCATTCAAAGCAAAGGAAAGGCCAGTAAATATTTAAGAATAAATATATATAATTGGCGGACTTCGTTTAAGTTTGTCCTCAGATTAGAAGGTTTTATCGATGGCTGCTTCACTCATTGCATCGCCTGCATTTTTCCAAATACAAAAATACTTGCAATATTGTGCTTTACCAGAAAAAAAAAAAAACGAACAAAAATAGTGCGGCTGCTTTGCACGAGATCACTGTTCCACCGAACGCTCTAATAGTTTATTTTATCGAGTTCTTTTTATGCTGGTGTATTGATTTATCAGAGAGTTTTAATTAGCATAATATGTTGATACTTTATAAAAGTAACGAGTAGCTATCTAGTAATTATTTACAGATATTCAGTAACTAAAGTACATTACAAACTAGTGATACAAAATTGTAACGCCGCTGTTATCATGTTTCTTGAAAATATAATGGCTTAAAATTACCTTTTTACTTCTAACTCCCGACGTTTGACCAGGATCTTTCTGCTTTCCTCAACATAACTTTTGTGTCTTCTGAGTACCTCAGGTTATTGGCGATTCTTATCATGTGTTGTCGATCATAGTTTCTAGGCTTCTTTAGACTCTCAGTCGTTGTGAATGTCTTATTCGCTCGAGTAGGCTGGCGAGCGAACCGGACGTCAGAGCGTTCTGTTTCAGCCGCTGAGTGCCGTTGATTTCGCTGGAGCCGTCAGTACGGCGTGTGCGAAATTTTGAAGATATTTTATTAAAATATGACTCGATATCTAGGATTTTTATTGCGAATATTCTAGTGTTGCTTTACAAAAAATAGACCGCCGAAACAATGAAAATCTCACGAACTCGGTAAATTGCAACTTTAAAACTACATTCATGAACCGACAGTTTATAAGGTTTGTTAAATTTTTAGTTTACACGACGCCGCTCGGGATCTAATAAGATTAACACGTTTTCGGTCGAGCTTTCTTTTTTTTTTTTTCAAAAGATGTTTTTTTTTTTGTGGTTGAGTTTTGTTTTAAAAGGAAGTGCATAAAAAAGAGTCAATGCACTTTTTTTATTGAGCAGGAGCATGTTTATTGGTTGCAAGCTGTTTAGGTTTAGAAGTAGCAAATGAAAATATTTAAACCAAAATGTGCCACCTTTCTTTCATTCGGTTTCATTTTGCCACATCCACTTCCGCGATATTCCAGCGGGTTCAGATTCCAAACCGGAGACATTTTACAGAGCTTCTCCGTCCGATGGTAAGCTTCCGTAATCTGAATTTAATCCCAAAAAGCGTAGGAAGTTTGAATCGGAAGAGCCAGTGCTTCTAATGGCACTACAACCAGAGCGGCCGGTATGCGAAGTGAGCATCGCGTGCGCGGATCGTCCAATTTGAAAAGTATAAATAGCCCAGAGAAGTGAACCACAGTGCGAATATAATGTTCATAGTCCGCCAAAGACATTAGTAACGCCTCTCGCGGTGCGCGGAATTTAGCGTTTAGGCGGGCACTTTCAAATCTGTAATTACCGCTGTACTTGCAAGTCGACCGACGACCGTCGAAGTGGAAACATAGACGAGAATAAAACCTTACAGGAAAGCAATATATTGACTAGCAACTAAATAAAATAAAGAAATAAGAACGAAAAGTACTTAATTTCCCTCCATAGCCACATTCGTCTTCTCCCTGAATAGACTACTTCCACAAATCCCTTCAGGCGACACAGCGCGCGTGGGTCGCCCTTTTCAAAGGCGCGGTGGGGGAGGGCGGGTGTATCAGTGGGCGCGTGTTAACCCACCCGGCCCCGTTTACGCCGCTTCGCGGTTACAATCTGCGGATGACTCATTAAAACAGATTAGCCAACCTGGCCCACCGTGCACAGCCGGACATAACCGCCGGCGAGGCGCCGCCTAGCGGCGCCCCGCCGGCAGTTTAAGTTTTTGTGTGTCCCATTGCATCTTTGAAAAGGAAGTCCCGTGACCTACTTGGCTATGGAGAGAAGTAGTATTGTTTCGGTTTCGATTTCGCCGTTGACGAAGTAGTGCATCTCAGCGCTGCACAAAGATAAAATCAGCGTTCGCTTGTATTGCACTGATTCATCTTCGTGATGGCAGCTGCCGTGAGGATTTGCCTAAACTTAGCGATGAGTAGGAGTACGGCCGTCCGCGTCCAATACCTTTCGGACGCCTGGCGGCTGTTTCAAAGTGAAGCACGACCTTCCCGGCCCACGAATCATTTAAGGAGTTTAGGAGATTGAGGAGACGATTGAACAGGATGATCGGCACAGTAAATTTATTCTTTTGACATGGGCTGTCGTAGCCGTGTGTTTACTTTTGCGCAAACGTTCGCACTACGGGAGCCTCAGATTTGCCCCAGCAATATATCCTTATTATTAGGCAACACCTACAACATTATAAAGTAAAGAAAAGTCCTATATTAAAAATATTCAAGCACTGTATTTGGTCGTGACGGGATATCGTAAAGTGAGGTTGGCAGAACGAGCCCGAAACATATTGCCGAAGTGTTACAAAGATGCTTTGCGCGGCACTACACCGCTAGGTTCCCTTCGATTTTGCAAGAGCTGTATTCCATAATATGTCGCCTGCGTGTCAACGAGGAATAAGAGCGAAAAATGACGACCCCCCAGATACATCCACGCATAGGGTGCAGCCGTTCGATTTCCCTGCCTTCGCGTTGGCGGGCAAGGAACGGCACCGGGCGTTGCGGCTTCGCCGTCTGCTCTCGTTCTGACCGCGACGCCCTCTATTAGCCCCAAATAGGGGCCGTCATAAAAGAAAGGGAAGGGCCGTCGCCAAATTAGGGCCAGACCTATCAACATCAACAATCGCCGGCACCGCGACACTGGTGACCCCGCACGGCGCGGGGCGAAAACAACGCCAACCACCGAGACGGATGCGAGTCAAGATGGCAGCGCCCTCCCCTCCGCGCTGCACGACTTCTCTATCTGGCGCACGCGTGCTGAACGCGTACCGACGAGTACGGAGCAGCTGTTCCTCCGCTCGTCGTTACACTGAAAGCGACACACACCTCCGCCGGCCGTATCGAAGTGATATCGCGCTCGATAAGGGCACATTAGGTGGTTAACGACGGCCGCAGCCGTCGTCTGGGGCTTCCATTGTGGCGGTCGTGGTCTTGAGAGGGGACCGCTAGGGGTCGTTGTACCGTGGTGCGAGGTGGTTCGAGAATAATAGTGGCAACATTATAACTACGTTCTTCAAAAAAGAAAAGAGAAAAAAATCTTTGGCTGGATTCGGGTGGCTACAATCAACTGACGAATATGTCATTGCAATGAGTCATTTGTTGGGTGTAGCTCGTGAGGTGGGATCACGCGTAGACCTGCAATTAAGCCTAGAGTGTAGCGTCAAAGCAGGTCGTTTAATTATGCGCTAGTTCAAGAAGTCGGCCAAGAAGATTAACGGAATCTCTGACACCTTTTCAATGGACAACGCTCGAAGCCAACTCAGTAGTGATACGTAGAGAAACTGAGAGAGAGGAGGAGATGAAAGCGCGCGGAGACATCAGAGTGCCGTGCTCTAATTGGGAAAAATATAGGGTAGAGGAAAAGGCCAGCTTCTGCCTTTGTGTCCCTTCCATTGTCTCCCTAAAACGAAACCGAACAAGAGCGTCGTCTGCTGCCCGTCGTGTAGTGCCTCGCGTTTGAACGTCCAACGCCGGCGTTTGGCGCTCAAAAACGCGCTCGAACAGTGTGTAGGGACCAATCCAGCCAGGCTTCGGGTATATTCACTAATCATTGCCGTCAGAACTAGGCGCTCTGGCATCTCCGCCCGCACTCGTCTCCTGCTCTCCCTCAGCTTCTCATCATATATAACAGCTTGAGCAAGCATCCTCTCGTGGCAGTGTCATCAATGAACTTATTATATGAAGAATACGTTTACGAATTACACACCATGCATTATTTGCTCGCAATGTGGACCATTTATTTCTAGTTATTTATTTTTCTCGTTTGTTTTCAATCAGTTTTAGAGCGCAGCTCTTATAGGCGCTCTGTTTCCGTGTTCCGAGGCGTTGGAGTCGGCGCAACTAGCGTTATATTTAGCGGGAAAATTGTCGTCACGTGACCTCGACACAAATTGAATTCTTTGATAAGTTTAGCGGGAATTGAATTGGTTTTGAGGTCACGTGACATCATTTTCCCAGCTAAATTTGGCGGGAAAACTGAATTGGTGTTAAAGACACGTGGCGTCAATTTTTCAGCTAAATTTATCGGGGAAATGTGGAAGGAGGGGATGGTATAGAGAAGGAGGAGGGGAGGGTACGGAGGAGGAGTATGGAAGGGGACGCAGGAGGAGGGTATAGTACGGAGAAGGAGGAGGAAGGGAGATGAGGTGGCGGAGAAGAGGAGCAGGAGGAGGGGATGGACGAAGAGGGGAGGACGAGGAGGGTAGAGAGAAGGTGAGAGGCATACCCTCACCTCTGTACCTTCCTCTCCTCCTCCTCAAAAGCTGCGCTCTAATTTCGCATTACTGAGGTTTGTAAACGTCTTTAATTTTTTTGTACGCATAATGCTGAGATCTATACACGAACTCAACTCTCCTACGTCACGCCGCGGTGGTGGCGCGTCGGGCGCACTTCCGGTCTGGGGCGGTGGGCTGAAGTCGCCGTGCGAGACATGCATTCCTGTGTCCTATGGAAGAAACCAGACAAAAAACCTGCCTTATCGTCAAAATGCCGCGACGGGGGCTGTACCAAGACGGTCTGGAAAGGTTCGAAGATCAATTTTCATGTGTTTCTGTCCCCTCCGTTCGTCCGAGAACGTGGATAGTAGCCGTAAAAGGGCAAGCCAGACGCTGTCGAACTACGATTGCTTGTGCGGGCAACAACTTTGTGGTCGCCAGATGTATTTTGCTTTGTTCAAACATGAACGAGAGAAAGCCGCCAAGTTGTCCGGACCACCCACGGGTTCAGTGCGTCTTCAAATTCACCACGCGCCGCCTGATCGTTCGAAGTTTCGTCTGCTCTTTCAAACTTGTCTGCTTTTTGTCGTCTGCTCGTTCAAACAAAAACGGCCCGTAGACCAAACTTTGACCCGGTGATTGCAATAAGAAGCGATTGCAGGCGTCAAAAGACTTAAGTAGGCTCGGTGTAAACAGTATAGATACAAGATGTTGATCATTGGTACCAGTGGTCATCACCGACTTGCTACGCTTGGTCTGTTCCCGCTTCCGATTGTCAGTATCGACGTCGATGATCGCCGCTACCTTCTGCAGCTATTTTGCAGCACGAGCGACGTCGCGACCGAAAATAGCTAGAAGAATCTCATCATGGTATTGGCGTCCATTCTGCGGCGCTCACGCAAATGAATCGCCGCTCGTCAAATTATTTAAGCAAAGTTTAGCGGCGTAACGAGCCTTGAAAATTTCGCTTTGGCAAATAACGTGGTAAGACATTGCTATGAAGACGTAGAATAGATAATACCAACGCGAAAAAGAGTATGCAGACCTCACACAGACGCCGACAACGTGACATTCCAATGCG